>OMNV01000493.1:18290-75106 GCA_900303265.1 Brotula barbata
ACGTCTCCTCGCTCCTGTAATAAGTGGTAACCATATCAGTTCTTCCTCTGCAACTATGAGACTGTACAAAGGAACCAAATTCAGATCACCTGGAGGAGAACTCTGTATATTTATATACTGTGTGGATGTGTGGACAGTCGCAGGCAGGTTATTCTGTGTTCTGCATCACATCACAGAGTTCATACCCAAAGCTGCCGTCAGCACAGCGTACAGGCCAGTAAGGAACGCCTCCTGCGTTCCCATTCGCACAGGTTTACTGAGAAAGCGACCGTTTTCAGTTGGTGGTAAATGTCACGTGGAAAATGCAACAATGTCAACATTTATCTGTTTCGTCTGTTAAGTATTTTAAACAGGCCTCCTATTCTGGACTTGATTCTTTCAGACCAACACTGTCACTGTGTTTTGTTTTTATATTCTGCTGACATCTCAGCTTTTTAATTCCCAGCCCAGAAGTCAGCTGTAGAAAGAGAGAGAGAGAGAGACACAGGGAGAGAGAGAGAGAGATCTCACTCTGCCTGACCAGTAGGACTTTGTTTTGACGCTAACGACAAATTGCCGAAACTGTGGAGCACAACCTGAAGTATTTGTTGGCATTTTGAGGGACAAATCTCATTTTGGTGAATGTTTAACAAGGAAAAAGCTGTGTGGGGTTGAAATGTGGTCATTAAGCTAACATAAATATTTGAAAATAGAGGGAAAGGATGTAAAATAGGATTTGGAGGACAAGTTTTGCACAGATGTCAACACCAATTCGTACAAACTGAAATTCTGCTTTTTCATACGGCGAATTGATTCATCTTTTTCGTTGTGATCCCACTATGCGACTCCAAATTTTAATTCAAGCACCGAACAAAACAGAATAACTGAAAAAGAAAGAAATCCAATCTGACTGTGATCTGCAGCGGAGGGAACGTTAAACCCGCTTCAATTTCCTTTGCCGGTTTTGTTCTTATTCTTCCTCCGTTCTCTAATCTTCAAAACCAAAACCTTCCAACAGTTGTGGAACGACATCTTTAAAACGAACACGCGCACATTTAATGAAACAGAGAGAGAGAGAGGACTTGTGTTCCACGGCTCACGTGCTTTGGGAATTTTAACAATGATGTCAGTCAGAGAGACATGGAGATCAAGACAGACCGTCAGTACACAAGGTAAACTGTAAAAAAAACAACAAGCTTACACAGCCACCCGGGTCACTCTTTACGACTCGCCATCCGCATAAACTGTGATCTCAGTTTGACTCGGAAGCTTCCTTGGTACATAAAGGTTAAATAGACCTGTTTTCAATCGATGTTTTCAACCTTCCTCACTGCCCAGGATGGACTATCATCGTGTACAAAAGGACAACATGCCTGTGAATTCTCCTCTCCCCTCCCTTACAGCGACGTGTACAGCTCCCAAATGTAGCTCCTCTGTCTCGTATG
The DNA here is from genome assembly GCA_900303265.1 of Brotula barbata. Taxonomy (NCBI): domain Eukaryota; kingdom Metazoa; phylum Chordata; class Actinopteri; order Ophidiiformes; family Ophidiidae; genus Brotula; species Brotula barbata. Next base: position 19,715 of record OMNV01000493.1, read on the forward strand.
TGTATTTGATATGATTAATTCTATTATTATTATTATTATTATTATCATTATTTAAAAACCTGGAAGGGGAGGGTGGAGTGATGATGCACCGTCACGACTGAACAGTTGGGTTTTATTTGTGTTAGTTTGAAGCCATAAGCGGGAGCATAATGCATTTGTAAAATAGGGTCATGTTTCCTGTTTTGTTGCAGTAGCTGGGATTCCATTTGTGATGTGTTCATTTTCCCTTTTTTAATTCTTGTATTATGTTTTTGTAAATACACTGAGAAGTACTTCATGGGTTTTGAATATGCTGATATAAAGCTTCTCTTCCCTTAGTAAAAGCGTTGTCATTTTCATTTGAAAAGATGGCGTGCACGAAGAGGAGCGCGGTCCATGCACAACTCGCAACCTGCATGTTGAACTGCGCCGCATTTGCAAACTTCTCTGCATTGTGAAGATGCAGCCGAGTGTCTATGATGATTTGAGACGTTGCAAAACCTTCTCATGTCCGAGACCGAGCTGGTGGTGCAGAGGTACCACAGCTTTTTGCGGCAGCAGCACCTCCTACTGGTGGGTTGAGACGCCTCCTCAGATGAAGGCAGGATCTGGGAGGTACTTGACTCAAAAATAGAACACACAACCCTTCTTTCCAAGGCCTCTAGTCCACAACACAATCCACACAACAACAAATACAAACAAAGAATTAGCATAAAGGCTAAAAAGTGTTACCGTCTCGTGCTACACTGAAACTGTGGCAAACAGTGATGAATATAATGTGTAATTTGTTTAATGTCACCCACAAAGAGAACAACATCCTGTACAATATTTGATGCTCGGCACCACGTTGAGATTCAGGCTCCGTCCGTCTAAGTGATGCTAATGACTCCAGCAGCACGAACTAACGAAGCGCTGCTGTTACTCGGCAACAGATTTTCAGCTTTGGGAACCAAACATTCAATGGATGCTGCTCTGTTTTCATTGGTTTTCAGGATGAGCTGGAACCGCCCTCTTTGTTTTGCTCTCTGTGTTGTTTGTAACATTTTAGAAGTGAACTTAAAACCCTATTGACTTGACTTTCCTCATCCTGAACTCTGTGTGGTCCTCGTGTGAGAGTGAAGCTGATTTGCGTTCTTCTTTTCCTACTTTATTGCCTTCATTCATTCATTTATTCATGTGACCAACAGATTTAAAGCCTGGGGAGTATTTTTGAATGCAGGAACTTTACTTTGACTGCAGTATTTCCTCCTGGACGTTTTAGGTGTCACACAGTAAGCAGCGAGGGTGCCCCATGACAGATAAAAGGGCAGTGTGTGTGTGTGTGTTGACACATTATTACATAACGTGATTAATAGAGCATGAGGCTCCTGTGCCTCTCTCTCTGTGTGTGTGTGTTTGTGTGTGTGTGTGTGTATGCGTATGTGGCCCATCCCACCGCTCCAGAGCACCTCCCCTGGCTCCTTCGAGGACACTCTCTTCTCCTCTCCTTTTGCTGGCAGCTCTTCAGTGTCTCTGCCTGCCGTCTGCCGTCATGGCTGCACAGCTGGTTTTTGTAGCTCTGTTGGCTCTGTCATCTCTGGCTGCCGCGTCTGAACTCAACTGTAAAGATCTGGTCAAACCTTTGGTCCTGGACAGTCACAGCCCTGTGAGTATGAGTCATCAGTATTTGAGCGTCGACGGTGGTAGCTCTGCGGCGGGGGTACGGTTCAGTTTGCGAGGAGGCTTTGAAGAGCAGCCGTGTGTGCCAACGTAGCAGAAAAGATCTGTTTTCTTTAGATTTATGACTTAATTTTCACTCAAATGTGCCTCAGAGTGATGAAAGCTGCAGATCAGAGGTTTTAGGTTTCTGTTTGTCTTCATTAGCGAGTATGATGAGAAGTAAAGTAAGGAAGTGATTAATAAGCCTCAAACATCACTCTAATCTAATGTAATCTAATCTATAATGTGTCCTCTAATGTCATCAAAAATAACTGAACGTCTTCAAACCAAACTTCAGAGGCACATTCTGATATTTCAGCAAGTTGGCTCATATTTTTTCATTTTTAACCGTCAGCATAAATACAATTTCTTGTTTGCCACATAAAAAAACTTTATAAAATCATACATTTCAGTTGTTTGACCAAAAGACTTTTTTCTTTTTTTTTTTTTAATATCAAAGTGCAGTCTTAGAACAGCTTTTTGAGATGATGCAGGTTCGTGTCCTTCATCACTCTGCATGTGTATATGTGTTGCGTGGCTGTTTTGCAGATCTACGGGAAGTGGGTCCTCCACGTGGGCATGTGGGACAAGCCCGGCCTGAAGAACGACCTCGTGTCTGTGAACAGCTCCTGGGTGGAGCTCTCGGCCTCCTCGGACAGCGGAGTCTTGACCATGTACTGGGCGGACCGCCTGTAAGCTCACACACCTCCACCTGTCGTTATGCGTCCGTGGTTCCGTTGCTCCGTTTCCAAAGAGTTTCTCTTTCTTCTTCTTCTGTCGTAGAAACGAGGGTCATTGTCTTCAGGGTACGGCCAACGCCACCGTCTCGGGAATGACCAGCCACGCCACGTGTACGTATGGAGACGCACCGAGCGTTTGATACCTGATGTATTTAGCACAGATGGTGTTTGATTGATAATGAGATCCGTCTCATCATCCTGCTCTTCCTCAGTTACTATCAACGGTCACACTTCGTACCATGATGGGAAATACTACGAGACGTGCTCCGACTGCCTCCTGTCCGAGGACACCATCCTCCTCCCCGACGGCAAGACGAAGGGCCGATACCTGTTCCTCTTCAGTGAGTCTGCATCCACTCATTCCTTCTCTTCTTTTTCTTCTTCTTTCATTGGAATCATTGTAACGTCCTCTAATTTGTCCCTTTTGTTGATTCCCACAGCACGCACGGGAAGACTGGAGCCGTCCGAGTTCGAAACCTTTAAGAAGCAGGCCGAGTGTCTCAACTTCCTGCCCGAGTATTTCTTCGGAGGCTTAGGTGAGGCCCTCTCCCAGATTTTCCCGTCTCTGTATCCAATCTGAACGTGACCGCACTGACCACGACTCTCGTTCCAGATTTGTGCGCGGATAACAGAGAAAGCTCCACGGACGCCGAGAATACGGAGAACGGCGAATAAACCGAGGCCGGCGCCGAGTGAAGCGGACGTCCTTCGAATGACCTCAACCAGTCCGGCTTGACCCGAGCTCCCTCGTGTTGTCGCCTGCACGTGCACTCACATCATTTAGTTTGGTGGATTGAAGAATAAAACAAAAAAAAAAACGTGTTGTTAACCTCGTGCCAGGTCTCGGTGAATCGATGCGTCTCTGCTGGTATTTGCAACGACACTACGTGACCTTTGACCTTCTTTCGTAGACAAAATGTGATATCCAAGTAGCCCCACGCTGTCCTTTGGAAGCTAAACGTTCCAGTTGAGTGTATTCTTGTGTTCTCAGAGTCATATGAGATGCTGCAAATAAAAACGTGCGGTCTCCCTCTCTACTCGTTTCTGTTTTCTACTTCTTTGTCTTAACATCTTTTCATCCTTCAACACAAAGCTTTTTTTTTTTTCCCCCTAAACGCTCTCGTGTTCCGGGAAACGTTGCTGGGTGACACGAAAACAAGTAAAACCTCCGAGGGGGAAACGTAAGAAGAGAACCCATTCAGGTCCTTCCCGTCGGGGCTGTGAATCTTTGCCAGGGTTCATTGCGTGCCTGGAGTCGGGTCAAAGAAATGTGCACGGTTGTTAAAAGGCCTCCAATGGCGCGAGGAGAATCCCTCTCCTCCCCCGGCTCAGCAACCGCACAACAGCTTTTTTGTGTGAAAATGAATCGGCTTTGGAGGTTTTCTGTGTCTGCCTCTCGTCCCCGTCTCCTCTTCTGTCCTCTGTCTTCTGTCATGGACCTGCGTGTTGTTTTACCTCTGCTGGCTCTCACTGCGCTCGGTGCTGCGTCTGCACCGGAGTGTGAGGAGCTGGTCCGACCCTTCATAGCCGAGGACCCCCAGCAGGTCGGTTGAACTCATGATCTTCAATTTCCATGTTCGATACGTCTACATTAAAGGGGACTCTTTATTTGCAGGTGTTTGGGAAATGGGTGTATGTGATGGGGGCTGCTGACCCCAAACCTTACCACAAGGCACTGGAGTCTCTAAAAAGTTCCTGGATAGACCTATCGCCCTCCTCGTACAACGACTCTGTGACGTTACGCTGGGGAGATCACTGCTTGTAAGTCTGCTCCATTGGTCTGTAACGTCATTTAGCCAGAATAATTTGGGATTAATAAAGTATCTATCTATCTTATCTATCTGTCTGTCTTATCTATCTTATCTATCTGTCTGTCTTATCTATCTTATCTATCTGTCTGTCTTATCTATCTTATCTATCTTGTCTGTCTCTGTCTGTCTGTCTGTCTGTCTGTCTGTCTGTCTGTCTATCTATCTATCTTATCTATCTGTCTGTCTGTCTGTCTGTCTATCTATCTATCTTATCTATCTGTCTGTCTGTCTGTCTTATCTATCTAGTCTGTCTGTCTGTCTATCTATCTATCTATCTATCTGATCATGTGTCTCGCAAGTTAAAATGTAAACAAAACTCTTCGATCTTCTTCTTGTTTCTCAGTAATCGCTGCATCTTCGGTGAGGTAAATGCAACGATCAATGGACTCTCCACTACGTTTCGCAGTAAGTAAACGTCAGACAGGTGATGGAACTGCAGCTTGTGCACTATTATCGTACGGAAAGAACAAATTTAATGCACCAATGGGTCCGTCGTCATAAACACGGGGTTTCATTTTAAATTCAAGTGAATACCTTAAATATACAAAACATATCAGGATGCATTCTGGGGGAAATGATGCCTAACATATCTTTAAAAGGAAATTTGAGACACAAATGTTATGTTTTTATAATTGATTTTTAGGATATTTTTTTAATGTGTGAATTGGTTTCTAATGTAAAAAGGCCCATTAAATGTATCCAAAGTCTTTTAAATTAACCCCAGACTTTACTTCATAACCACTTCATTCAGGAGTGTTTAAGATGCAGCTATGTAACTTTGACCATTTTATTGACTCTTATTGTGCTTCATAATCGATCACTCTCATGGCCGTCATCAAAGAGAATCTGTCAGACCACAAAGGCTGCACTCTGCAGACCTGCTCCGACTGCCTGCTGTGGACGGACACGTTTCAGAACGGGGACGTCAGCGGGAGATACCTGCTGCAGTTCAGTGAGTCGTCTCTGCAGCAATTAACTCTACATTTTACAACGTGTGCACATCTTTTTAATCCACTTCTCCCTCAGCAAGGACAGGAACAATGGAGGCCAAAGATGTTGAAATGTTCAAGAAACAGCTGGGATGTTTGAACTTCCCTCTGAACTTCCACACCTACGACGGCACAACAGGTCAGTGGCTTTAAAATATCGATTTCCTTTGTTGTGATTATGGCTGAAATCAAACTCTGACATCCGTGAAGTGGGAATGATACCTCCTCATGGGAAAAACACGTGGAGGAAGACCACAAGGTTGTGTGTTCACCTCCAATGTCTGGAGTGAGAGGAATTAAAATACCTAAATTTGCTTGTACAATATTTTTTCTTTATTTAATTTTGTGCTTTATCAGTGTGTGTGTGTTGAGAGATAGACAACATGGAAAGAGAAGAGATGATGGGCAGCGAATGACACAGGAATCAAACCCACTCTGGCTTATGGTTTATGTTCTGGTTCCATAGTTTCACACATTCTTTATTATATGCCAAACATTGCAATGTGTTCACACACACACACACACACACCTTTGTTTATGTCACCATTATTAAAACTTTTCATCGATGCTGTAATAAAACAATTCTGATGAATCATGCCACAAAGTAAAGGAAATGAGGCAAACTCCCACCATGATTGACAGGAAGTGACTTTGCACGGACATGTTTGCGTTTTTCTGCTCTTCTCTCCGTTTATCTTCTTTTGTCTTTTCCTGTGTTCCAGCTCTGTGTGCAGATGACAAGGATGGAACCGAGTGAGCAAGACGACGAAAGAAAACCTTTGGGAATATCAGGGTGAAGAAAAAAAAATTTCAGTTCCACTTTCACTCTACTTGGTTTGGTGTCAATGTTAACAAATTATATCTGGTGTCATCACTATCTCATACGCACGGTTGGGGAATTTATTAACACCAACACATGAAACTGTTGAGTATATTTACATATGAAACTAACAACAATGAACACTGGTGTTACTGCTGCATTCTTGTCTTGAAATAATACAGAATTCATCTTGAGAATAAATGTTGATCATAGCACACCAACTGTTTAATTCCTATAGTTTATTGAAAAAAAAACGTGGATCTGAACAGGAATACAGTAGACACGCAAACAAAAATAATGTAAAGACTCATCAAATATATGAAATGATACGGTAAGTGCCAATCAACCCAAAACATTTTCCAAACTTTACCCATGATGATGAATGATTCATCAAAATGATACAAATGTTATTTTCAGGTCATTTACATGTAAACTTGGTAGGTTGTTTTTTTTTTTTTAAATTGGAGCATTATGGAGATATATTTTTAAACTTTTGACTAAAGTCAGGATCCCTCCAGTAAACATCTACAAGCTATTTTTCGTGAAGATATCAGTCAATAGATACAAATTTGTTCATTGTTGCCTCCCCGTGACATTTGACCCTGAAACATCTTCATTTTTTGTAATGTTACGGAGATACAGTTCACGCGCGGATCATCGTGAGGAAAAATAGAACAAAATAGAACCTAAAGAATAATAATTTCACACAGCACTCAAATTGGTAATCCACGAGGTCCCTGTAGCTTTAAGTGGCCTCATTAAGACAGTGAAGAGAGTGAGAGTCTGAAGAAGGACCCGCTCTGGGTCTGGTGTTCCTCGTGTCCATTCATTTAAACTTCCACTCCGACGTGAAGCCGTTCTGATCGCTCTCCATCCTGCTGAACTTGGTGCTCCGCGTGCTCGCGTTGGTTCTGGTGCTTTGCGTCCCCGAGCTGCTCTCGGGCCCCGGTAGTCTCTTGCACCCCAGCAGAGCAGCCACCTGCCTCTGACACTGAGAGGAGCCGAAGTAGTAAATGACCGGATCCAGGCAGCAGCTCAGGCTCCCCACGCACATGGAGAGCAGGTACGCCAGGTAGGACGTGTCCCCGTTCTCGTCGGACAGCTGGACGTAATGGATCATCAGGATGACGTTAGTGGGGGTGAAGCAGACCACGAACACCACCAGCACGGCCACGGCCATCACCACCGCTCGGCTCTTTTTGGAGCGGTTCTCCACGTTGGCGGCGGCCAGGGCCTGGATGATGCGTACGTAACACACCGTGGTGAAGACGAGAGGAATGAAGAAGAAGAGAGACGAGTAGACGGGGAAGAAGTACTGATAGTACGCCAACGTATCCACGTCCTGCACGTCGTGGCAGGTGGTGATCCCGATGTCTGACAAGCGGGTGGTCTGTTCGGAGAGGAGGAGCGGGAAAACCGCTCCGAGGGACAAGAGCCACATGGCGCCGCACACGACCGAGGCCGTGTGAGGGCTGCGCCACGTCAGGGAGTCCATCGGGTAAACCACAGCCAGGAAGCGGTCGATGCTGATGCACATCATGAGCAGGACGGAGCAGTACATGTTGGAGTAGAACGCCGCCGTGACGACCCTGCACAGGAAGGAGCCGTAGATCCAGTTGTTGCCATGGTAATGGTAGGCGATCTTGAAGGGCAGGAACACGCCAAACAGCAGGTCAGCACAGGCCAAGTTCAGCATGTAGATCACCGCCGGTTTCCTGGGACGGATCCGCCGCACAAACATCACTGTGGCGACGAGGTTGAGGGGCACGCTGACGATGAAGACCACGGTGTAAACAGAGGGGATTAAGAACGTGGACAGGGGACCCTGAAGGAAAGCTTTGACCTCGTCTGAGACCACGTAGTGGATAGTGGGGGTGCGATGCGAACCGTGGTGGCGGTGTCTCTTCAACGGCTCCTGATCTCCCGAGCCCGACCCGTTATCGTCCGTCAGAGTGTCCAACACCGACAGGCCCAGGTAGTCCAGCGGCTCGTCGGTACTGGTTACACGATGACCCGAAAAGGTCCGCAGGAAGGGCACAGAGTCTTAAAGGGACAGAGAGCAGAGTTTCAGATGAAGATGACCGAGGACATCAAAATTTAAACAATTCAAAGCATCTCCCCTCCCCTGAACTTACTGTAGAGAAACCTTCGACAAGAATCGGTTCCATTTATCTACTTTGAATTAGGAGAAAAAGTTCCTTTACTTCATTCGTAGTTGATGACTTTTCACATTTTGGCGAGCCAGATGACCATTTTCACAGCAGGTGTAATAAACGTTATTAAAACTGGCTGCGTTCCATTTAGCCCCGTCTGTAATCCGTCCACTGCAGGTCACTTCAATCATTTTAACACTGGCTGCATTCCATTAAAGTGTCAAACAGAGGAACAGATGGATACATAGGATACAAATGGACTTTGTAGTTCTGCTAATTAAACATAATGTTTCACAACAACAAGCTAATTACGGTAAGAATAGATAATACTAGTCTAATGAACATTAATACTACCGATACGAAATCCTGCGATCATAAAATTTGGAGGAGCAAACTTACCATTTTGGGAGTTAAAGGCTGAACTCTGGACAGAAAACAAAACCAACAGCCACGCTGATAAACGAACCATGGCTTCACTTCCTTCCTCCACCAGCGAAGAGTTAGAATGATCAGTCTGCTGCAGTCACTGAGGAGTTTTCAGACATGATATAACTCCAGGCTGGATACTCCTCCTCTTCCTCAGCGCACAAGTCCTCCGCCTCAGTTTCATTTTGGAAACCTGTAAACGTGACTAAAATATTTTCCTACAAATAATGAAAAGTTGGCAGACGAGAGTTTCAAGGAATCAGGAACTAAAGTAACAAACTTAGGGGATTTTTCTGTTTATTATGCGCTAATTAAATCCTTAGGAATTCCATATACTGATCATACATATTAAAATACATCATTTGTCGTCTTTAAAACATCTATTTTAATAATCTTATTAATTAAACGTTTCTTTAATTAAAAAGGCACCAGTAAACTACAGTATTTCATACGAGCTGCGGCGGGGAAGTTGTTTTGTCTGCCGCCATACAACGTAACGTTAACAGTGTGGTTCCTACGATCGTCATATAAAACACCGTAACAATTAAATTCTTACACAGCATGTACAATCACCACATGGGAACAAAAAAAAAAACAAACAAACAAGACACAACAAAGAGTTAACATTTGATTTTGGTGCGATGCGATCGGTGGAAAGGAAACGATGTCTTTGGGATCGGTGTGATAGCGTTTCTGATCGTCCGATGAAATGGAACTTGAATGCTATCAGAAGGCACAAAGTTTGCACCTCCGCTCCTGTTTTGGTTTTGTTTTGTTTTTTTTGCTTTCTCACTTTCCGTAGAATTTCTTGTTCAGGAGGAAGATGAGCAGATTGACGTTCACTTTGGCTTTGTCAAACATCTTCATCACGGCCACTCCGTCATACTGCAGCTGGAGGAGGTCCTGTAGAACAGACGAGAGGTGAGACGTGAGCTTGTTGTCCTTAAAGATTCGGTGCTGATTTATCAAATATACATAAAACGTAAGTGACTGTACTCTGATCGGTAGAATGAGAGTAGAGTAACGTGGTTACGATGGAAACGTGGCTGTGTTGGCTGCTTTATTTGATGTGTTGGTTGGTTTACCTGAAAGTGAAGCTGGACCTTTTCCATCTCAACTCCCATAAATTTGGCCTTCACCTCAAAATCCCCGACGTCCTCAGTGGGTGAGATATCAAACATGACATTTTTGAACCTGAAGGGGGGGAAAAAAACTAAATTAATACAGAATGCATAGAAAAAGAGATTTTTACTGATAATACACTGAAAAGTTATACTGATGCTACATAAACACACACACACCCACACACAGACTCTAAATATGACTCAAATCAACAATTTGTTTGGATTTCTATGTCAAAACATGTCATTTTACACGACTAACATTTACACATCTGCTCTCGGTTTCCCTTCTGCTGCGGTGGGACATTTCAATAATAATGAGTAGGAGTGTAGTTTTCAGAATGCATGAGTCCTGTCTGCATGAACAATAACCAGAATATTTTTCCTTCCATCCATGGAGAGCTGACAAAGCTACACGTTTAATCTGCATCCTTCCTCTCGTGGAAAACCCCCCACCATCATTTCCTGAAGTTACACATGGATGAAAACTACGGCCTTTATGGAGCAGAATCGGGTCACAATGTACCAGAAAGAACGAAGGTAATGTGAAATTTAAACCGAAACCATTAAGACGCAGGGACAGCAGGCCTTAGGTGGTGAGGAGGTGGACTCACTGGTTTGTCTGAAGTCCCTCTATTTCCAGGATGACCCCCTTCTCATGCAGCCGGGCGGCGGTGTACTTCAGAGACTGTGGCTTCCACTTCTTGCCGCCCTTGTCGTCTCCTTTACCGTCCATTTTGATAGACTTGCGCGTGTTCCTGGACAAATGTGTCAAAGTTATCTTTATGTCGAATGGACAAGAAACCTCACGGCCGGCACGAACCGCCGAGATGTGTGTGACATGATGCGCGAAGGCACAACTCACTTCCTGTTGAGGTTGTCCAGGCAGGTCTTGATGTAGGTATCATAATAGTTCATCTGGTCTTGGTAGAAGTCCGATTTAGAATTCAGAGCCATCAGTGTCTGCTGGAGTTTCACGAGTTCAGCCTTCCGTCTCTGTCTGTAGCGTCTTTGGTAGCGAATGTCCTGTCAATCATATATTTTAGCTGCACTGATGATGCGCTGATTGAACAGAGCACCTGCGAGCGATGAGCTAATACGATACCTTTGATATGTCGTTGATGAGCTCCTGGTATCTGTTTGCGGCGGTGACGAGGCCGGCCTGCTCTAAGGTTCGGAGGTTCCTCAGGATCTTCCTCTTCTTCTGCTCCAGAGGCAGCTGGCTGTCCTCCAGCACTGCCGGGCTGCTCTTCAGACCTTCAGGCGTCTGAGCATCCTGGACTGCCCGGCGCTCGACTATCTTGTCGTGCTCCGATTCCTTCAGAGGAAAAGTGTACGCGGTGTTACGAACAAGTTTCATTGTATATTTTGCCGAGACAGATGGAAGATGGAAATTGTAATAGGAAATCTCACCTGTAGGGAAGTGGCTGGAGTCTCTAGAATCTCAGGTAAAGTCTCTCCAGGTTGGATCCTGATCACATCCACTATGAGCTTTTTCGTCCTGAAAGAAAAACAGAATTTTTAGGGTACATTTGTTCAAGTCTATCATCTCTCCGCTGCAGCTTCGAGTCTGTGACTTAAGAGCGATGAAAAACATTGTTTATTCTATATGTTTATTACTTTGTTTTCAACCATTTCCTTAATTTACGCAGGACATTATTTGCGGACTAATGATTAATCTGGTTCTTCCCAGCTAAGGGTTCTAACAGTAGTTACCAGGACAGCTCAGTGAAGATGAATTTCAATTATTGGCATATCTGCAGCATTTCATCCACAGTTTAAGATACGTGATCAATGATGGTGCTGAATATCCCCACATATTCTAGGCTTTAGTTTATACAACATTACAAATACAGTCTGTTTTGTAGAGGACAAGTCCAAATGGATGCACGTTTTTAGCAAAGATAACGCTGGGCACTAAACCTCTTCCTGTGTGGACAGGAAATGATAGAGCGGTAGGAAAGAACACAGAGACACACTGGGTCCAGAAGGGTTCGACGGAGCATCACGCAGCTTTTAACGACTTGTTGTCCACGATCCCAATGTCAACGTTGAGGACTTTTGAATAAGTTTGATTCAGTACAGTGGACTAAATGGACAAGACGTGACATGAAGTCATATCCACACCTCCTCGCGGTCAGGCAGGGGATCATTGGTTTGACACGTGACACTCAGCATTCATATTGTGACGTCACAAACCATTTCAAACTTACTTTGTGGCGAGACTCTTCATGTCTTTGTCATCTCCTTCTAGCAGCTCAAACTTGCTGGTCAGGGTGAGGGAGATCTCCGTCTTCGCCAGCTGGCTCAGAGCGTTCTCTCTGCTCGGGTCGTTGGGGTCTACAGCTCCTTCACCTGAGTTTAAGCAGCAACGTGTGAAATGCTATTGGTATGATACAGAAGCACTGAGATTAAGTCAATGAAGTTGCTACTCTGAGAGGCTCGGGGGTTGTGAGCCCTGTGATGTCAACTTTGATGTGATGCTGAGGGGGCATGGGACTTGGTGGTCATCTCCCAGAAATTTTGAGGAAATTTATGGGCGATGTTTTGTGGGAATCGTTTGGCAGTTTTCTGGAAATTTTGTGGCAATTTTTGTGGTAATTTTTTTTGGTATTTTATGGTCATTTTAAGGTAATTTACAGGCTATATTCTGGAATATTCCTGGCCATTTTGTGGCATTTTACAGGTAATTTTCAGGCAAATTTCTGATAATTTCCTAGCATTTTTCTGGCAAATTTCTGGCAATTTCTTAGCAATTTTGGGAAAATTTTCTGGCAATTTCTTAGCAATTTTGGGAAACTTTTCTGACATTCTACAGGTTATTTTGAGGTAATTTTCTGGCATTTTGCAGCAATTTTCGAGCATTTTACAGGCAATTTTCTGGCATTGTACATGTCATTTGGTGGCAGTTGTCTGGTAATATACAAGTAATATTTTGGGCAATTTTGTGGCAGTTTTCAGGCATTTTCTGGCAGTTTTCCGGCAATATTTTGGGCAATATTTCAGGCAATTTTCTGTTATTTTACAGGTAATTTTGTGGCAATTTTGAGGCAAATTTCTGATAATTTCCAAACATTTTTCTGGCAATTTTCTGCCATTTTACAGGTATTTTCGGGGCAAATTTCTGGAAATTTTGTAGCAATTTTCTGGCATTCTACAGATTAATTTGAGGTAATCTTATGGCATTTTACAGGTAATATTCAAGCAAATTTCTGATAATTTCCTAGCATTTTTCTGGCCAATTTCTGGCATTTTACATGTCATTTTGTGGCAGTTTTCAGGCATTTTCTGGCAGTTTTCCAGCAATATTCTAGCCTTTTACAGGTCATTTTCTGGCACTTTACAGTTAATTTTGTGGCAATTTTGAGGCAAATTTATGATGATTTCCTAGCATTTTTCTGGCATTTTACAGATTAATTTGAGGTAATTTTCTAGCATTTTACAGGCAATTTTCTGGCAACTTTCTGGCATTTTACATTTAACTTTCTGGCAACTTTCTAGTAATTTTCAGGAAATTTTTGGCAATTGTCAGGTAATTTACAGGTAATGTTTTGGGCAATTTTGTGGCAGTTTTCAGTAATTTTCCGACATTTTTCGGGCAATATTCCAGGCAATTTTCTGGCATTTTACAGGTAATGTTTTCGGCAATTTTCTAGAATTTTACGGGCCATTATGTTGGAAAATTTTGTGGCATTTTTCTGGTAATCTCCTTGCAATTTTCTAGCATTCTACAGATTAATTTGAGGTAATTTTCTGGCATTTTGCTGCAATTTTCTAGCATTTTACAGGTAGTTTTCTGGCAACTTTCTAGTAATTTGTAGAAATTTTCCGGCAACTTTCTAGTAATTTGTAGAAAATTTCTTGCAGCTTTCTAGTAATTTGTAGAAAATTTCTTGCAGCTTTCTAGTAATTTGTAGAAATTTTCTCGCAGCTTTCTAGAATTTTTGTTGCAATTAATGGTAAGGTTCTAGACTTGGTAATTTACACAACTTTCTGTTTAACTTTTTGGAAATTGTGTGAGTGTGAGAGTACCGAGTAGTGCCTCAACATCAGGGACATCTCCGAGGTCTTGCAGCAGCTCGTGCAGCAGGTCATTATGGTCGGGGGAGATTGCCTCCAGATGCTCCAAAAGCAGCTATAAAGATAAGACAAGATAATAAGCTGAGTGTGAAGTGTGAGGCCAACAAAATATCTGAATCATGGGAAATGTCTGTCATCTCCATTGTTTGCGTTAGTCCCCCTTTAAGTCAGTGCAGAGTGAAACTGAAGACAAAGAACACAGATGGCTTTAACCTACTGACGTCCATCACTACCTCCTTTCCTAGGAAGCGGCCTGGGAATGGGAAGAAAGGAACTAAAATGATGGAGAGAAAATAGGTGCCTGGGCAAGAAAGAGTGATGAGGAACAAACAGGAAAGAGAATGGATGGAAATGTTGCCAAGAAAGATGAAATAGAGTTCCTAGAAATATACTGTGTCATATAGAGGCCATGTGTTGGTGGGGACTATTGTGTTAATGTCATTTCTATGATTAGAAGATTGCTTAGGACACTTTGGTGCATGCTTGTGTTTACCGTGTGCGTGTTGATGATCTCTTCTATTGAGATGTAGATGATGGGTTTGCTCAGTGTCACCATGTCGGAATATTCATCGATGTTAAACTTCTCCTCAGGTTCAGGGACGTCACAGGCTGCCTGGAAAAATACCCTGAACGAGAAGAGGGTTTAAAAGTGTCACAATATTAAATTTAATCAAAGTTAAATCAAACAATTCTTTAAAGCACAAGTCCTTGGTATAACCTTTTCAAATAAGTCAATACAAGGCTAACTGGAGTTTAGTACATTCTAATGAATACATATCTCCTAATAGTTTTACCAGAGCTTTTCTCACTTAAATTTCTCGTAGGTCTCTGATATGTAGTTGTTCATTGGCTTCATATGTGCATTCTCGCCCTCAAACAGCTTATTGGCAGCAGCATGCTGGAGCATCTTTGCCACCGATCCCAGGTTACGACGCTGATCTACGTGAAGTTGACCTCCGGCCGACATGTCGATGATGTCAAATCCATCAGGTGCCACGATGGCTGGGTTCATGTAGCGGTAATAGAGCAAATTTCCTACAATCTGGCATAAAATAGCAGAGAATGCTAAATATTGAACAAAAGCCATAACATTTCAGTCAGAGCTGTTGCATTGTAGTTACTATAGACAATGTGCAAAATTAAAATAAGCAAGCAATGAGGAAATAATTGGACACCGAGCCCAGCGAACAAAAAACAGATATATGCAAATAAACAAACTAAACATGGACATTTGAAGACTTCTACCTTCAGTAGCTCATCTTCTGAGGCATCTGGAAACTTCTCATGCAGGGTGTTCTTCAGAACTTTTGCTACGTATCTCATACCATAACTACATGCAAACACAAACAGAGTTGATGGGACATGAAACATGCTCACACATATAATGAAAACAAATGATATGGCAAAGTAATACATATAGAACAATGTTAAAACTTAAAAACTCATTCAGGCTTTAATGAAACAAGATGCAGGCACCATGGCAGAGAGTATTTATGTTCTGTTTTTGGTCAGGATCTTTTTTTTCCTTCTTAAAGGGCACCATCTAGTGGCAGAGGTATGTATGTTTTGAAACAATTTATAGTCCTCCCACTTCCAATCTATTATGTATACAACTGCAGCATGTAATCCATGAATAATATATTGAATTGCATGGCACTGTGATAGGAACATCCTCATTTATTCATTAAGAAAAATGAGGCTACCACATAGTTTCGTCAACATAACGTTCACCAATCTTCTCTAGCAGCAGACATGCATGACAGGACCAGGTACCAGAACTTACGGGATTTTATCTAGTGAAGACACAATGGAACTCAGAACTTTATCTGTTGCAGAACGCAGAGCCAAACTGGATGCCTCCAGCCTGTTTCGTACTTCCTCATGCGACATGGCCTGCTCAGGAGTCACTTCATAAGGCAGATTGCTGAGAAAAGACAAAACCAAAGACTCTTCATGCATCAACATTGATTCAAACAGTAGACATTTAGACCCCTAAAAGGCTCCGAATACTTAGATTTTATATATCTACACATAGATATTTTCTTATTTTCACATACCCTGTTTTCCTACACATGACACAACCCCAGTTAGCCCCTACCTGGCCTCTCCTGTTGCTGTCTCCAGCTGGTTCACCCAGGCTTTGTACACCTCCACAGGGTTGGTATTGATGCCTAGATTTTTGTCATCAATTATGTCTTTAACAACAGGGGCCAACAACTGCCGGAGAGTGTTGTGGCCACGTGCACCTCTGTTAAAGCTCACCACCATCTTGATGACAGTTGGATTCCCCGTCACTATTTCCTGGACCTGGTCCACCTTAGACCTGCGACACAGGAAGGCGATGCAGATCAGTACGGTAATAGACCCACAATATATTGATGGTGTTATTGATGTTCTGCAATATGAGGACCATTCCATCACAACAACATCTATCTAACAACAGTATGCAGTTTAGGACTTCACAGTCAGACAGGTCCTCACTTGATTTCCTCCTCCAGAGCAGTTTTGAAGAGTTTGAGCAACAAGTACTCTTCTCTCTGGTTAGACGCATAGTTGTACACAGTGAAAATCACAGTGTCCATGAACTTTGTCGACTTATTTTGCGGCATCTGGAAGATCAGCTTGGCCAAGTAAGAAGGATTGGTCTGAAATTTAAGAGAAAAGATAGGGTCACTTAGTGTTCGGTACGCACCAGGTAGAAAAACAAATGTACAGTATGTGTTATTAAAATGAAGCGTCACATTTGTATATCACCTGTAGAAGGTAAAAGAGGTGTTGGTAGGCCTCCAGTTTCCTTCTTTTGCCTTTACTGAGGCCCTTGATGCCTAGTCCGTCTCCTGCAGCCTGTCCCTCTTTACCCGTCTTACTTTTCTTGTTCTTCATTTTCTTACTATGTGACACGACATCCTTTTTAAAGAAATTAAGAGGTCGAATAGAATAAGTGCATTAAGTGGATTTTAAAAGAATTTAGATTTCTATTATTAACTACACAAATAAGATTTGGTTATGTATTTCTCATTACATCAAAGGATTATTGCCAACCTGCAGAGTGATCCTGTTCTTAACCAGCAGTCCAATTTTTATGTCCATCAGGTTGAGGTCTTTCTCCCTCTGCTGATTGGAGCGAATCTTGGTGACTACTTCTTCCCTAAGCCGCGTCACTTCCTGTTCCTCTT
Organism: Brotula barbata; assembly: GCA_900303265.1. Classification (NCBI taxonomy): domain Eukaryota; kingdom Metazoa; phylum Chordata; class Actinopteri; order Ophidiiformes; family Ophidiidae; genus Brotula; species Brotula barbata. Next base: position 36,708 of record OMNV01000493.1, read on the forward strand.
GCAGATCCAGGGAACTCTGCTCCAGCAAGTGGACAAACTTACGCACCACCGACAGGGGAGGGTCCTTTGCTCCAGCTAAGAGTTTCAGTCAAGACCACAAAAACACACTTGTAAGAGGCCTCATATGCACTGTTAAGAACTATGATGCTTAAGGTAACAAATGTTTCACAGTCGTTTGTTTTTCTGTTTGTGTGACAACGTAAACAGCACAATAATAACAGCAATCACTATTTCGCAGTATTGATAATTTATCAATATACACGCCTGTCAAATGTACTCACTGAGTGTTCTGTAGTCATCTCTGGCTTTGTTGGCCTTAAGAAATGCCTGGATTTTCACAATGTCCTCCTCCTAAATGTACACAAAATACTGATTTTACTCTGGGCAAAAAAATAAATAAATAAAAGTTTTCACTGGATCATTGTTATAAAAGTGTTACTCACGTGGTCTTTGAAGTACTGCAACCTCTGAGTGTATTTACGTTTGGCCTTCCACATTTTCACCAAGGACTGAATCTAAAATGACAAGTAACATACATTAGGTACCATGTACAGCAACATTACCAACAATGGCTCACGTGGTTTTACATTTGTCTTGTAGTCATATCATTCAAAATACACTTCATCACCTTGACAATAGAAGCAGCATTACTTTGAAGCACATTCATTCTGTCTCTGTACATCTTCCTCTGTTTATAACCTTTCCAGCAGGCCTGCAACAAAAAGGAAATATTTGATGTAAAAAAGTTACTGTAAACCAACAGACCTACCATAGCGTAGATAATTATGCACAAATCATGTCAGTCTCTGGTCTTAATAAGTACGGATGTTTGCATGCTTATTCTTCCATCCACATTCTGTACTCTCTCATGAAGCTCGAGTTATAGGAAGGCCTGAGATTATCCAAACATACATTTTGCAGACAGTTCATAGGGACCTTAGGAACCTTCATTCTTCACAGCTGTTCGACAGTGGTGCATTACAGTACCTGCAATTTGACAACATGGGGTTTCTGTTGGTGAAGGTATTCCAGTCTCTGGGTATATGCTCTCCTGACCAGGTATCCTCTGATCCTTGCCTGCAGCTTGGTCACCATAGGTTCATTGGCCAACCATAATTGTTCCCTGTTGTATTCTGCAGTCACAGCGCCAACAACACCCTAAAAAGGAAAAATCATTTAAATTATTGAAGATATTGAATGAATGTATTATAATTAGCATTTCACCAAATTAATAACCACAGAATCCACAAATATAGCTTGATCAAAACGAAAGAATATTAAAAAATAAAACAAAATAATGGCGGTACCTGAATTTCCTCTTTCGTGAGATGGCCAGCATTGTGTTCAAACTCCTCCAGCTCTTCCCACGTACCCTCTCCACTTTCAAGGTTGTAGTAGAAGTCATATTTGTCCTTGATTCGATGTTTTACCCACAAACTGTCACTATTGCCTGGCAGAAAGCAGAATTCCTCTTTAAATACTTGTGGAAACCTCTCCTGAAATGGAGAGTTCTCACTGTGGATTAACAGTGAATGTTACACTAAACTTAAAGCGAGTAAAACGTGGGACCTGTATTGTGTTTGCATCATGCTCTCACCAATACAGCTCACTCCATGATGACAAATTAAAGTGAAGTTACCTGTAACTGTGCTGTCTGCTTGCCTCTTGGCCAGGTCAGCCTGGTATGTGTCGGCACATTCAGACAGCACCGCCCTCAGCCCTGCGTTTGGAGCATGTAAGGCCTGCAGTGTATTCTGGGAGTCCCCTTCGGCCACCGCTCTGTTAATATCGGATAACGCTCCGGCCACTATCAAAGTAGAGAAGAGTTGTATCAACTGAGCTATGAGAAACAGAGGTCACAACTACAGCAACAAAGGCAGTGTCACACAGCACAGTTCAAAGACTGATTATTGATTATGATTGATATCAAATATTGGGTTGATTGGTTCAACTCTAGGCCCTAGACAAAATGGTCAAAAATGGACAAGTGACATACAGGTGAGAGCCTCCTCTTCATCCTTGTTGGCTGCGTATATGGCCTCTTGGATCTGATCCAACCAAAGCACAGCAGACTCATCACCAGAACTCTGCAATTACACAAAACACAGGGTTATTTGACTTGTTTGGGCAGACATGTTGCTATACTTACACTCTGTCTGCTCTGATATCAAGCTATCAGTAGTTTTAGTCAGCACACTGAAGGTTAAATATTGTGTATGGTTATGCAGATTCATCGAGTTGGGACTGTTGACATTTGTGACAGACACATAAGTGTGCAGGATTGAGCCCAGTAAAGAAACACTTCATAGCAACACTACTTCCAACACAGGCTGGGCAACAGCAAACAGTAATCACAGCCATTTCCTTTGTCCCAAGTATGTGGAAAGGACACATCCTCATGCCCAAAAGACTGACCATTTTGTATATTAAAATAGCAACACCAGTGCAACAAGAAAAAATGTTTTTTTCATTCTGACTTGTATTTTTGTTCTCAGGCTAATTTTAGAAAACTCTGCGAGGGGGCTCAGGGTGTATCCTTGACCACAGGGCCAACAGGAAGGAAATCATTTAAAAAAAAACACAGAGTGGACCAAAAGTAAATTGTTTGTTAAACCCATTTGCAATCTTGTTTTCTGTACAGCTGCTGTGTCATTCGGCGCTGTAAAAACCTACATAAAATTCGATTGAAAACAAATACAATAGCTTCCTATATCTAGAAATGCATCTTGGAGCAATACCTCACTTCTATTAATCAGGCAAACAAAATGCTACTGTCAGCAAATATACTGTATATAAAAACTTGAACTTGTTATTCCGTGTACTGTTCGTGTATTTGCTATTGTACGACAGTGAGAGATAAACCATTAATGTTGTGCCCTCCCACCACAGTGAGTCAGTGGGTAGTAACTGACGCAGGCGGTGGGAATTCATTTTTTAAGCCTAGACAGGAAACACGCTCACTGCTCTGTACACAGTGCACATGAGCAGGAAAAGCAGCTTGAGGACATTGCTGAGAGCAGGGTGCAGAGATGTAACACTGTAGGATCTCCTTCTCCTAATTACTGACTGACAAAGCAAGAATCTGTAGAGACTGGACAGTGACATGGCCAATCTTCTGCCTGGACTATTTGTCTGTCTGATGGCACTACAGACCGCTCAGCATGATGGTAGGTTTATCTAACTACTACATATCATCCATCAGAAAAGATGGGTGAATTTAGATAATTATTCTCTCCATTTATTACTTACAGCCAGGCTGAAAATGTACCATTACCTAAAATGGTATCTAAAAAAATGGCATAAACTGATTAAACACAATGTTAACCAGATTTCAGAATCATTCTACAATCAATATGGAATTGCAAAATTGTCTTAATTGTAGTTTCATTTGCAACTGGGCAAGAGTGAAAGCTTTTGGAAAGCCTACACAGACAGTAGGGAAAAAAAAGCAACTCAGTCAGATACAGAGTTGATTTTTGTGTTGTTTCTTCTGTTTAATTTAAAGAATACCTTCAATGCTGTTACCGTCCTGTTTTATTTTCCATATTTGTCTCTTCCTGAACAGGGAATAGAACCAACATTAGAACAAATCCTCAGTCTGTTTTGAAACCAAAAACCTTCAGTGGGAAACTATACAAACAGAACCACACACAGCTGCCACCTATCCTGCTCCAGCCCAACACAAAACCCTGGCTGTATGTGGACCCAAAAGACCCTGCCGCCGCCTACACTACAAGCATCCTCAGCAAGTGGGTCATTCCGTCATTTTACATCCTGGCCATGCTGGTGGGTATCCCCTCGAACGCATACATCCTGGCCTTCCTCAGAGTCAGACTCCGAGCCAAGTCTTTGTCCACTTTAATTCTCTACCTGAGCTTGGCCTTGTCAGACCTGCTGCTGCTGCTCTCCCTGGCCCTACGGGTGCATTACCATTTCAATGGAAACAACTGGATATTTGGAGAAATCGCCTGTCGGATCGCCACAGCGTTGTTCTACGGCAATGTTTACTGTTCGGCTCACATCATCGCATGCATCAGTCTCAAGCGCTACCTTGCCGTGGCCAGGCCCTTCTTGTACAGGAGGCTGCCTAAGACTGCACTGACACTGTGGACAAGTCTGAGTGTGTGGCTCCTGTTTGGGGCAGCTGTTGTTCCTGAGCTCCTGGTCAGACAGAGCTATCAGGTTTCCCACTTGGGAGTCACTACCTGCCATGATATACTCCCCCTAGAGGAAAAACCCCACGCTCTGCTCGTGCCATACAGACTCATGCTGGTTTGTCTGGGTTTTATAGTGCCATTCCTCATTTGCATCTGTGCCCATCTGGCCGTGTTGAAGCACCTAGGTCAGTCTAGTTGCGACTGGAGGCTATTTGTCAGGGCCACCACCCTGGTGTTCTTCATCTTCATGGTATGTTTTTTCCCCAGCGGTATACTACACATTGCCCATCAAATCCGTCTGTTTTCCAGTAGGGATGACAGACTGTATGGATACTACAGAGCAGCGGTGTGTCTCTGCTGCATCCACAGTTGTCTGGATCCCTTCCTGTGTATGCTCATGTCCAAAGTGGCTTCCTCAGAGCTGCAATTTAATTCTCTCCGTGGGACACCTCCGAGGCCGGATATCATGACGTGAGCCTGGATGTGTCTGTCATAAATATCTCCTCGCTAGACCCATTGTTGGGGAAACAAAAGGGAAGCACGGGGACAGCACAGCTTTGAGCGTCTGAAGTACTGGGCATTTTTAAACTCAGTGTCTGTCAGAGTAACAGTATCTGTATGATGAAGTCGATTCCCATGTCTGTTCAATATCAGGAAAACAATATCCAAAGACAGAACAAACTCAGAACGTTTATCAATAGATGGTTAATACTTAATAGGAGCACAATTTTAAGAAACTAGGACTCATAATAATGCAGAATGTGAAACATGATCATATCAGGAACCACTGGTTGCTGTGCCTTCTTCAATAAAAGTCATTTTAACACAGAGTTGTCTCTAATCTCTTCAACCGTAGAAGTTTGTTTGTACTTTGACAGAGATGTAATCCACATGTATCCAGTAAAAACCTTGCTGTAATTGTAAAGCCTATCCTCGCCCCCAGTACCTGACACAGGAGAAGCTTGGTGTGCTGAAGGACATCATGGTAGTGTTTGGCAGTCGCTGGGTTCACCCCTGTCAACTTGGCTGTAGGGAGGAGCAGGGCTGCAAGTGTTTGCTGATGGTCTCCCGAGTTCAGTGCCTCGTTGATCTCAGCTATAGCTATGATGCCTGGAAATAAAGACAAGAATTATTTGTAATATGATGAGAACTGGTTTCATTTCTTTCACTGAACATAATATCTTTCATTTAACCTCTTAAACTCTGAGGCATTTTCTAAAGATACCAGATCAGGATGAATTTAGGGAAAATCTGTACAAAATGATACCAAACACTACTGGAATTTAGAAAATTGTAGGTAAAAATATTCATAGTTGCCAGATAAGTTCTGATTAAGTGACTAAAATCCATTCCCTAAGATGTAGAATTTTCAATTTCCCTTAAAATACTCTTCATTCTGGGTGTGTTGGTTATTGTTTTAAGCAGATTTGTCCAGGATACATCCTGTTATATTTGGAAACTTTGGACTTTTGACTGAATTTTTATGGCATCTTTGTGGAGTTTAACTGGTTGAGGTGCAATCAAAAACAAAATATGGTTTCAATTTGCTTGCTACTACTTTCTTACGTTCATGTTCTTCATGGACTTGAAGGTTGACTGTGTCGATGCACTTCTGAACATCGTTCCAAGTGAGAAACTCTTGGCCTTCGGCAAGCGTTTCAGATCGAAGTTCCATAAGAGTGTCGCTGTACCTGAAGGGGAGAGCCATCGACAGGTTTGATGGTAATAACTTCAATACTCCTCAACAGGCCACGCATCTTTTAAGTAACGCATGCCGAAATAGGATGCAGATAGATCTTAAGTTGAGCTTTTATGTATCTTGCCACACTTGGCTGGAGCAGCCACCTTACCTGTTAAGGTTGTCCTGGTCTATGTTGGTAAAGCCCAGCGGAGAGTCTGTTAGTTGCTCCGTCACAGCTTGCGGATCTTTGGTGTCTAGTACTTCGTTCAGCACCGCTACAGCTGACAGCATCTCCACAGCCACGCTCAGCTCCTCGTGACTCAGGCCAGACTGATAAACGTAGCAGAGTCTCAGTCACAAGCATGAACACGCACAAGCACCTCCATTTGTAGATTCTTATTTTGACAGTTATAAGCCATTGACACTGCTGCCATGTTTTGTCTGTGAATGGTGTCTTACCCGCCCGCCTTGTAGCTGTAAACTGAAGAGCTCTTTCTGGTAGAGGTTGGCAGCAGTTTGGTATACAATTGGTAATTGCGCCTCAGGTTTCATCAGCTCCACAACCGTTTCTTCTGCATTACCAAGACGAATGGCGGCATTGATCGCTGCGACTGCCTTGAGTTCTGGTAAAGAAATGTATCCTTGTTACTTATATTTACCTACAATATTTCCTCTGTTACACACAATGGAGCAAGAATGATTCTAGTGTTGAAATTCTTTCAGGATACCAGATAAAATATGTATTTTGAACACTGCACTGTACGTGCAAGGCAGCCTAAAATTTGTAGGGGGTAGATAATACTCCATAACCAATATGAAATATCAAAAAGAATTAAATAAAAACAGTAAGATGCCTACTTTTTTTTTCTGCCTCTGCAAAATCATTACAGGAACTCAAAACTTTCTGAATCTCCACTTTGTCCACCAACGTGGGTTTTCCTCCATCCTGCAGCACAGAGGAACAACAAAAAATAACATTAGACAAATAATTCTTCTTCATGAATTGCATAAAGCAGTGACTAATAATCTATTCTATCTAAAATAATTCACCACTGAACGAACCTGCTGACTCCATTTACCTTGGCTTTATGCTGGCAGAAGGTGACAAAGTGTTCCAGGTACCAGTTTGAGTTCGCCTCCTGAACACCCAACAGTGCCAGGGCTTCCAGTTTAAGAGCAGCTAGCAGAGCACCCTCGTCCTTGGCTAGCACTGCCTGATTCACCTGTGCCACCGCTGCTTGCGCTAGAGAAGAAGAAAAACGACGACAATGAACAAACAAAGTATACACGCGAGCACAACCAGGCAGAATTCATATGTGGAGTTCATATGAGGTGGGGGGTCTTACTGTTCACAATGTCAACGCAGCCCTGGATCTCCTGCTGGGTCAACAGCTCCTCATAAACATCTCTTTCCTCTGTAGCAATAGAGGAGCGCTAAGGAGGAAGAGAAAGCACCGTGTCACGTGTGTGTTCCCCAATTCATACTAATGAAGTTACACGGCTTAGCTTACATTTCAGTCATTAGGTAAAAAAAAGATGGTTTGTGTTTGTACAATTTTTGTGAGCAGAATGGGAGGTGAGATGCTCGATGGTGCAGATGGCTGGTGTTTGGTAAGTAAAGCTGACTCTGCACACACTGGAATGTGCTGGCAAGGCCTGTGGGGTGAGTCAGTGAGGGCTAATGCTTTCAGACTCTGTATAGCGCTGGGTGCCAGTTCACATCGGCCACCTGCCAGTACTCGGCGCCGCAGTCCCAAACATCTGTTCAGTCGGGCAGTAAAATGCTGTGCATTCATCAACTTCAGTCTCAGAGTTACTCTCATCTTGTGTCTGTTGTTCTCCTTCATCATTTCATTGAGTTTGACTTTTAATCATAAATTCTACACAAGCGTTGAGGTCACACGGAGTCTTATTAAAGATCCCATTGAGGAAAATCCATTGACACCTAGATGTCTTGTTAGGTTTCTCACCCTTCCCGAGGACTGCACCTCCTTACGAGCTTTGGCCTTGCTCAGTGTGTCCTGGTAGTCCTGAGCAAGAGCCTCCTGAATGTTTTTCAACATTGCATTTGGATTCTTCATGGCACCCATCGTCACAGATGTCTCACCCTTCTCCACAGCCTCGTTGATGGCAATCACAGCAGCATGCACTGAGGACAACAAAATATTTAAGTAGTGACCCAACCCAATCAGTCAAAACTATGAGATGGATACTGCTTTTATGACGGGACTGGTTGCTGTACAATGGTTACAAATGCTTATGTTACTGTCAAAAAAATAAAAATAAAGTTAGCAAGTCAGAGGACTTACAGGCAGCTTCGTCCACTGAGAGCTCATTGGCAAGGATTCCTCCAATCTTACTGAAAGCCGGCATCTGAATGCCATACTTCTCCAGTTCACTCCTCATGTTACTGATCTCCTCCTCTGGAAGATGGACATGCACCAATCACGGAAAAAGTAGCACAGTATGAAAGGAAAAGGTGAATATACTTCATTTAACGGCCAGTTCTAACATACAGTAATGTGAAAGGGCAATAAAAAAATGGACGACCAAAAATTCACAAATAATCCAGATCTCAGCCTTAATATTTTGATTAAAAGACGTCGACGTCAATGTCAAAGCGCTTGAGAGTTTTTGTTTCACAGGATGCAGGAGATATTTCCTTCATCTAAACAATATAATAACATGAACACATTCTATTATCTTTTTCTGCTGATTACAAATAAGGTCCATAATGACTCAAATCAACTCCCCAATCTAGCCGTGTGAACGCATGAATGAAAATATACACTAATTAATCAAGAACCCTAAGGCGACTGTTGTTGTTCATTTTTAAAACAAATGACTAATTATTCACATCTTCTGTTTAAGAGTAAACAGCTGCGACTTTGAGCTATGATTTGTATGAGAAGCCATCTAATTTCCACCAACTTTACCTGTGAAATCCACTTTCCCCAAAAGGTCCTGGATTTGAGGAGCAATGCCCAGTTTGTACAAGTACAAGCTGAAATACAACACACAGAACACAACAACTGAATTGTACATCAAGGTTAAGCACCGGATTTTAAATATTTTTTTCGCTTGTGATTGTGACTCCAACTTCATCATGCATAATTCCCACCAATGTCACATTTACACCACAGTGGGGCAGTGCTGACATTAAAAAAACAAGGAAGACTGTCTGACAGGAATTGGCAGCTAGGTACTCCATTGAGCAAAAGAATTCAACCAGCAGGTGGCTGGAGACTTCATAAAACTTTCATCTTCGCACAGGTACCCGATAAGTGATCATGAATTATAGATATTTAAGGTGGGACTGGCATCAGTACAGCCCTGAATGGTGCTTTTGTACCAGCTGGTCATTCTGCCCTTTGGTCAAAGTGTGTGTGTGTGCGTGTGTATATGTGTAAACATGAAGTGTGGTGATCTTGGGACACAGGAGGCTTTAGGTCACAATCTTGTGCAAAGGTTAAATATGCTGACAACTGACTCAATGAAAAGAAAAAAAACAAATGCTGACTGAGGTTAATGGTGATTACAGGCCTCAGGGGTTACAGGCAATCAGCTGACTGGCAGAAAAATTCCCCAGGACCGTGTCTGCAAGTCAGTTTGCCATTTCATTTCCATGTTTCTTATTATAAACAAATTAAGCGCCATGTCTTGGCAATTTAGTCACAACCAATTTAAAATTTACTATCGAGCTGAACTTTATTCCTCTGATATTTTGTTTTCCTTTGGTATTTTCGCTGGATTGAATGCGACATGGTATCCGCTGGTGTGCATCCACGTCTGCATGTGTTTGTGCCCGAGAAGCGGACTATTCAATGGGTCCTTGTGGGATTTAAGCTGGACTCTCAGGAAGAAAAGATCACATCTGTGCAAAAGAAGGGAAGGAAACCAACTCTCTCAGGACCTAACTGAAACATTACAACAGAGAAAACAATCCAAACAGCTCACATGAGTATTCCCCAGGTCTGTGCTGAGCTGACAACAAGGGTCAGATGTACAATAAAAGATTTTAAATCATACCATGTGTAAATGCAAGGACCCGAAGCTGTATTTTTAACCTATCCAGCTTACGAAACTGTTCCACAAGGCAATTAACAAACCGCAAAACTTTGAAAACCAAGAAATCAGCCTCTGAAGCGAGACTCAAGGCAAAATATTAAGCGAGAACCCGCAAAGTCAGCCTCGGTAAATATGCTGAATAGATGTTTGGGTAATCAGAACCAAAAGTAGCTAATTCAGGTACCGATGTGACAGCTGCCTGTACCTAAATGAAAGGTACTCAATGAAAAAGCCTTGACCTATTTTACACAAATCATAAAAGTCTGTTCTTGAGAAGAGACATTCCCTCTCCCTAGGTGAAGGAGTAATAAAAATCTTCCACTTCCTGTTTCATGTCACTTAGTACATATGACATAAATTAAATGACATAAATTAGAGGCTGAACTGAATGTGTGCAAAAATAGGTCACACATTAAAACCACAAAGTAGAAGGGAAAGAATTTTACTGGAGGCAGTATCGTGCATTTGTCATCTTATGTACGATCTGGCCGATTTAATGGAATCTGAAAAGACACCTGGCTCTATGACATCATAACCACCACATGTCAGTCCTAAATCTGTGACCTCCTAATTTGCAGTAAACTTCCTGTGAGAAACAGAACCACAACTAGACCACGTCGATGCCTACCAGTGTGGGAGAGTTCAGTGCTTATATATTAAACGTAAACAACGTACAACAGTACACGGGCCCCTAACCTGTCAAAAATAATGGCTGTCAAAATGCAGAAAAGGGGTGAAGATGGTACAGCAACATCCTTTTGTTCTTACCTCAGTGCGTGTATGCAGTATATCACCTTGGGCATGTTTTTGCGATCATAAACGTCTGTCGTTTCAGGATAGAATATCTGAAAATAGAAACCACAATAGGCATTAGTCATTCCCCCTTTATCAGTCTCTTGACACTCTTTATTCTGCAGCAGCTGAAGAGGCGCGCACTATTCATAAAAAATGTCCCTGCACCTTTTGCTGTAAATGAGAGAAGCTGCATAAAAAGCTGCAGGGGATGGACACATTAACAACACCTGCAAAATACAATTTGACAGGCTCATAATGTTGATTTTATGTTGGTCTCAACAGAAAACAAACATGTAGAGCAGTGCAGAGGTGGTATTTATTCTAGCGCTGTTGGACAAGCATTCAAGTACTCTGTTGTCCTGCTTTTCATTGAAGTTCTCTCATTTTGCACATATTCACTTCAACGAGGACACAGTCTGTAAAACATGCGCTGGTCGAAAATTTATCAGCATCAGGAACTGATAGATCTTAGTTTTAGTGACCTCCAATTGTGTTTTTCCTTTGAAATGTCATATGCAGCTGATGCTCTGATCTCATGGCTTTGCCGAAAAACATGGAATGGAATAATAATTGCTCTACGGGGGAATGTTGTGTTATCCGTATCCATCAAAACGGCATTTTCTAATTCATCCTAGAGGGCATCACAGATAACTGGATACCAATTTGACCCATTGTTCCATTTATAGTACACACCTCAGTGAAAAGAGTTTTGTGTCATGTCATCAATGATGTATTGCGGGTTAATACAGCTCTGTTACAACAGCCACACCCTCATCACAATTTCATGTGTCACTGCTTACCATCTTACGGCCATATTGAAGTTGTGTTGTGAAGAAATGTGGATTCTAAGTTTGATTTTTTCAGCAGAGCACCAGATGAACGTGTTATTTTACGCTCTCTTTAATTATTTTTTAATTATTTTTTCTTATCATCCCACCCATACTTTGGCATTCAACTACATCAACAAAAATAACATTTGTGTTAAGTGCTCACATAATTCATGCAATCACAATATGTGTCATAATTTGTCCAAATTTTCCAGTTGCCTGTTTTCTTCTTACATTCTCTGCTTAGTCCTTCTTGTATTACAGTGACAGGAATCCTACCTTAATGCTTCATTAGTGTAGGAAGACCATCCTGTAACATGAGTGACTACGCACCATCCCATAGCCAATCTACACGCAACCCGCCATGATTAAGTTGGCGCTTAATCTGGCTCATTTTGAAGTAAAATAGGATGTAAAGGTAAATTGGTACAGAAATCCATTAATCTAGCACTGCTGCTCTATGACCTCTGTTGAATAGGCACTGTTGTGTAGATGTGGAGGATCATGTGCTTGTATTCTATATTCTACTACCTTCTATATTCTATATTCTGTATATTCCCAGCTTGGTTAAGAGATATTTTTGACTTGGCAAATCCCCATACAGGACATACAATCTATGAGATTTACAAACACACTCGTCTTATATCTGTAAATGGTGCATTTCAACTGGTGGCTTGCGTGTATGTTGGTAGAGGCTCCTCACCTTGGGCAGACCCACTGACTCCATGGCTCTGAGCCACTGCACTGTGTTGTCGGTGTGTCTGAAGTGGAGCCCTTTGACCTGAAGATAACATTGAAGGCAGGCACATACAACTTAATTCATAAGTAGTAGAATATGAGGAACTGCAACTATTATGTTGTCAAGCTACATCCTCAAAATTTAACGTAGCTTCTAACAGTTTGACATGTTGCAAGATTTTGAGGGTTTCAGGGGACAAGACGCTACTGTATATATTTGTGACCTAAACCAAGTTAGAGAATACTCTCTCAAACTAAGTTGGCTACAGTCCTGATGTGTCTTAGGAGACTCACCTTATAACGGGCCTGATCTCTGTCGTAGAGCCTTTTCTCAGACACCATTTTTGGGGCGAAAAAGGTGGCCAGTTTGCCGAGGTAGACGCCATTCCTCAGTCCCTCTTCCAGTTCGGTGGTGGGGGGCAGGTCCTCCTCTAAGCAGGCCTCCATCCACCTGAAAATACAGAGGGCCCCAATTTCAGATCAGGTTTACACCTTTCATATGCCTTTCATAAGCTTTTGGTTTTGTGTTTCATAAGCAAGTTCAAAACTTTGAGATGAAGATATTTGACGTCAACTCCATTGTTAATATTGAGTTACGCTAAGACAAACAACAAGGTAATAACCAAGCAGGCAATGACCTGGAATTCACAAGGCAAATAGAGAAGAGGAAGACCCGCAAACACCTGGAGAAGGAGCACAGAACGAAAATTCAAAAGGAAACGGCGGCCGTAGAGTGGAAAGAATGGCCCTAGATAGATGAGGGTGGAAAATATTCAGCAATGGGCTATGTTCCAAGTCATAAAAAGGCCTTCACAATATGTATTAACCTGAATGTTATATAGAGAATACATTAAACGTCACATTAGTCTGTCCAGTGTGCTATCTGATGTGTGGGAAACAAAGTGTTTGTGATTATGCAGCTGAATGCCTGCATGCTCCCAGCAAGTCAATATTAGCTTTTCCTACACCTGGTGCCAGCCTGGTTTAAGCAAATCTAAAAACAGTGGACCAAGAATATTTAACAGACACGGGCACCAGAGCGCCCAGTGCATCTGATGTTATAAGAGCGTGTCGTTTCCACAATTTTATTGAATGATTTCTGCATTTGTGTGGACATCTCTAAGTGATCATGATCAACACCTTAATCGTGGTTGTTATTGTGTAATTTAATGCAATCGCCGCTCAAAAACTATACCGTATTTATCCAGGATCAACTCCTTTAACCATTTGGTGAATACAGGCTCTGTATTAAATAAACACTGGATGTTAATTTCAATAGGCGCCCCTGGAAAAACCGTGTTTATTATTATTCACACCAGTTTGTACAAGATCAAATGTATGTTTCTGTGTCAAACAAAACAGGCCAAGTATCTTGCAGAGCAGTCTGAGCTGGGCATTGTTCCAAGAAGCACCCACTCTGTACCCAGAATGCTTTCGTAAGGGGGTTGAACGGACTAACAGTCTGAGCTGCGAGACGTTGTGAAGGTCAGCCTCAGGCGGGTAAATGATAATCACCGCTTTTACCTGTGAGTTAAGGCCAGCTTTGTCCTGGCATCAGGCCAGTGCACAGCAAGTGTTAAAAAGTCTAAACAAGTAAAGGTGTTACGGATTACTTCTGCAAGATCACATGTAAACGTTTTATGAATAAGGCAGGTTTTATTGCAACAAGGGATGAATAAAGACAGACTGAAAGAATACACAGAATTACACCTCCCCCAATAAGAAAATGTGAATCATTCACTTCACTTTTTTTAACAGCATTGACCTTATTTCAGAATGATGTAATTTCCAAAGGTTGGACAGCAGCTTCAGAGAGAGACTATTCCCAGAGATATTAGGATAGATCTTTTCCAGCTAGTGAATGATTTGTGAGCAAAGTGAATCATCACAGTCTGCAGATCTGTTACACATTATCCTGCTGCCTGGAAGTGAGACCAGATTATGCCCATCAACCCACAACCAAATCTATGCCGAGGACATGGCAGAAGCCGCTCGGGTGATTTGTCGACTTCGTTTTTCATTCAATAACCACTGTCCGTTCTCCTCCAGTGTACGAGCAATAAGCGTCCACTCCCACATGTGCGCCGCACACAGACACTTTGTTTAGGTTAATTAAGATTGTGTGGGTGCCCAGAGGATCCAGTCTGTCCAAACATGCGTCAGCACATTAAGGTCAACCACAACACTGTGCCCTGTCAACACAAAAGCAGTGGAGTGTGTAGGTTTGTCACCTTTATGAATCAAGCAAGCTCATAACAAATGATGCCATCTGACTCTGGAAATTGCTGTGTGGATTTTACACCTCATTGGGCTTCAGTGAGTGCACCATCAGTATGTTACTATAGTCACTGCAAAATTACCAGTACTACATGTGGTATAGGCCACCTCTTCCTTTACTACAAGGTAGGAACGTACGTGATGGCTTTTTGGTCACACTTATGTAAGAGATGACAATGTGATGTTGATGTTACTCAGTGGTCGTGGTTGGTTAGCAAGATCTGATGTCAAGAAGGTGTCTGCAGTTAGTCTGCTGTTCTTCGAAAGCCACTGCTTAAATCTCTTTTCAGTCTCCAAAACTGTCACTGGTAATCAAACTGCAGCAAAAGTGATCAAAAACGGAAAAAAAACTGCCTCTGATTAGAAGAACTAAAATATAGAATACAAAAGGGGCAGGGATTCAGTGGTACAACTCAGTTTTTATGCTTTCAGTTTCATTTCCGCATTAAAACAGAGATATTGGTGTAGCAGAGGAAATGAATAGTTAGTAGCACCGAGTGAACGGATTAGGGTTTGGCGGGAACGTCTAAAAAAACGGCACTGAGGAGGTGTTTCCTGAGAGGAATACAGCTCACCGCTCAAACTTCACTTCCTGCAGTTTAAACAATGTAGTGGGGATTCGCGGGACAGGCAAACTCTCCTGTTTACAACCCCAAAACAGACCTTTCCTGGCATTGTCTAACCTGCAATCCAATGCTCCATACAAAACACATCTGTCTACACTGTGACTTAAGTGTGACCTGGCTTGACACTTTCTTAGCCAAGTAAACTCCTCAGATTCCAGCTATCTTTCTCTGTACGAAGCCTATTCTGGAAGCTTGGGTCATGTAGCTAGGGGCTGTGGGTGTGCAAGTGTAACATAAGATCAATTTACTCACACAGAGGGTCTAAAAACGATAAGATTGTTAACATAATAAAAGACAATACCGAGAGACAAGTGTTGGAAGCATTTCAAAGAGAAAGCTAAGAACAAATACATATAAACACACACACACCCCCCTCCTAAAACTGTTTACTCAATGACAATGGTACAAAGTTCTCAACCAGAAACCACTATGCATGTGTGTGTATATGTGTGTGTGTCACAAGAACTGATCACAAGGCCTACAGAAAAGCAGCCCCAAATCAGCTGGTATAAATTGCTTTTATATGCAGCGTGAAACTAAACAAATGAGGATGTCATATGATTGAGGTACAATTTGCTAGTGACACCTCAGAGTGACACAAAAGCCTTTAATCGTCAATGGTGAGCGCATTGTTTTGGATAAGTCCACTTTTAAAATTCATATTTCATTGTAATCGTAAATGTTATTACAGCGCGCATAACCGCTTTGCAGGGTGGTGGAAGAAGTGTGTGGTGGCTGTAAATTCAACAAAGAGTGCGACTTTTGTTTAAGTAGGAAAACCCAAGACAGGGACATGCTGTATTCTCTGAGGAATTATTTGGCCACAAAACAACTGGATTATGTTGCATAAACTGGCATTGTTATCGTGACCTTCACAAAGCATACTCTTGGCCAGTTTGATGTTTTGGAAAAAGATGACATCTAGTTGTGCATGCTAACCTGTGTGTGTGTGTGTGTGTGTGTGTGTGTGTGTGTGTGCATGTGTTATATGGACATACAAACACACCAGTCCTGCCGCAGATAAGACAAGATAATGTCAGAGCTGTTGTTTCTTGGGTGTAGGCGAGTCATCAAAAACCGCTTTGCTCCAGTGGTCCCTGACTCCTCACACCGACAAACAGACCATAATCCCACGCCCTATGTAGGTTTACAGCTTCCTTGTATGTCTGTTCTAATCCTAATCCAATATGACAGCTTCCCAAAATAGAGGGTTCCGTTCCATAACTGACAGAGAGTAAAGTGAGCGGCACGGAGAAAGAATCACAGGAAACTGTTTGATCTTAGGGTAAGCGAGGGGCGTTACTACTACCAGTTTTGCTTTGTATACATTACCAAGGTCTTCTACAACAGAATTAACATTAGAACAGTAGAAACAAAAATTAGGCTTGGTGGAGGGAGGACGACTATATCTGTGGGGAAGCAGCTGAAGATATTTGGGGTGTTATAAACAGCACAAAAGTCAGACATTTTATTCAATATATTTTGTTTGTTTGATCAAATTAACTCAGATGTCTGAGTTTTTGTTTTTTTACAACCGTTTAGCTTTGGAGGTGCAGATTTTAAGGATCTATGAACGGTTTCTATTGCAGGGTATAAAGGGTTAACCTTTCATTTAAACTTAAACCTAAACTGAACAACTAGAATATTGCATTTCATCTATTGCAAATGTATCTAAGAAACCTTGTGAATGGGTGGGGCTTTCTAGATAAAAATCAGTGTATTGAGGCAAAAAAGGGCAAGATTAGATTTCCTGTTCAGATAGATGACCTAGTGAAGAGCACAGGAAGTGGTTCGTTTTTACATACACTCTTTCACGATGAGCAATGCTCACATTAATTTGCGCTTCACAACAATCACCGCATGCTATTTGGACTTAAACCCATACAAAAGTAATCAAAAACATCTAATCTCATGCGTTATCTTAATGTGTGACAGTGAGAGCAGAGAGAGAGTCTTTCGATCAGGTCAGCAATTGGTGTGTTAATCACACCCCTTGCATGAGTGCATACACAGCTCTGTCATCATCTCACATACCTGCTGATTCTGTGATCTGTCACCACGGATTAACATTATAGCAAACATTGTCCATCAACACAGATTTGGCCTCTTTGCTTTCGTTGTATACTTTCACATTTTCTCTCCATTACCTACCAGTCTGATTTTTATTTTGACATAATATAAGTTGTGAAAACAGAAAATATAAAGATTCAATTCTTAAGAGAGCCTGATAAACCAGCCCCAATAGATTCTCCGTCTTACTGTTTGGCCTCCTCCAGGTGACACAGGTACTCATAGGCGATGTTCTGTCGTCTTCTCTCGTCCATCTCCTCTGCTGAAAGCCTCTCATCATCCTGAATGGCTGCAAAGAAACAACAAAGATATTTTGGCTTCAGACCTCAAAGTTATTTTACAATGAATGTCATGCTGGAGGCAATACAATAAACTACTACAAACTACGACAAACACCCACTTCATGGATAAACACAAACTGCCAGAGCTGCTAACAACAACAACAACAACAACAACTGCATTAGCTAGTCGTACCCGCGGATGCTTGAAATTTTTTGTTGAAGTTGAAGCCCAGTTTGTCATTTATGAAATATGCATGTCACATAGAGTTGCAATAAATTTACATGATATCACTTTAGTTAACAGCTGACTTACAGGCTGACTTAAGACATCACATTATTTATTACTGGATCACACACACATAGCATCCGTATTGTGCAGCCATAGTCATAGCTACACATTCCAACAACAAAGTATTTACAACAACAGTTTTCCGATGACGTTTGAACAGTGGCCTCAACCATGGACTTATCCATGCTAATGCTACTTTGGAGCCATAGGCGTGACCTGCACTACAAAAACAGTGAGTGGAAGCTGTACAGTACACGAATAGAAATATTGGAAGTAGTTTAAGCGGACAGTGAGAGTGATCTGCTCACATGGGGATGCACAGAGTGGGGTGGGGGCCCAAGACCAGTTGGCAGGGCACCCCATAATTTCTATTGAGGGAAACCCTGCAGAATGTTTTGGGGATGCAAAATATTTCAATTTGTGACATGAAATGTATGGATGACTAATGGCTTTATCTGCATTTTAGAGCAATCTCCTCCCACATTTGCTTCTTAACTTGCTCTAATCCAATCAAATCCCGTTATTTCTGGCCGTGCGATGGGCCAATACGGCCGAGGGGCTAGCTGTCAAGAATACACTTTACAGGACAGTGACGTCGACTGACAAAGCACACAACACACATCGAGCTATCTCTGGTCCAAGGGATACTTTCACCTCTATTATGCCAAGATAAACTAGTCCAACCTGTTGATTGATTACATTAGAGAATCCAAATGCCCTAGAGGAGCGCAAGGTATTAGCCAGAGTACACAACTATCAGAGAAACTCTTGACATCAATGACCACGGATAAATAGCATGCATGAGTAGCCCTGGGAGTCAATTTAGAGGCTAATAATAATCAAGTCTTCAAAGCCTCCCTCAGTTAATGCTAACAGGGATCAATAACGTTCTGTTACTCCTCCTTCTCTCTCAATAAAGGCTTGACATGTGAGGAGAGACGCAATCCAAACACACTAATTCCCATATACTGTAATGTCAAACCACTTATCCGTATGCCCTCATGCACAGCATCCATCCATCCAGAAGACCGGGATCCCAGCTGTGTATAAACACTGCGCTCAGAGGGAGAGAAGCCTAAAAAAAAAGCTACACAGCGCTCACACTGAGTCACTTTGCACACTTCCTGGAAGAGCCTGTCTCCACTCTGCACTTTTGCATTATATTTAACCTCTGAGGTTATTCTGTTGCCTTCGTGTGTCACAGGATCACTGGACCCAAGTTATGAGCTCTGTGATTATGACTCATGCTTTTGTTGAGCTCAAGTCGTTCTCTACTGGACATTCCGGGGCCAAGAGGGAACTACAAATCAAGACACACTCAGCTGTTGGGTTACTCCATTTCATAAGGTAATCCATTACCTACGCTTCCTCTCACATTTTGTAAAACCAAATCCAGGGAGTGACAGAAGCTCCCACGACAGCAAATGAATGTTTGGAAAAGCACACAACAAAAGAGGAAGAAACACAGTTCATTCCAAAGTTCATGTTGTCTCACAGTTCACAGATATACACACACCTTTCAACAATACAAACTTGATGATTGAAATAACAGAGCCAGTCAGCGTTAGTCAGATCAGAACCCAAAGACACTGACTGTAATGATGACAACTGAGTGGTCTTATCTCTTCAGTGTACTTCACCCCCACGTGTCGAGGTAAATTCAGTCTACTTTAGCTTTATTGAGGATTTATGATTGATTTCATTCACATTCTTGAAATACCCATGGAGTCAGGTGCAGATTTCTCAACTCAGCAAATGAAAAAGTTAATAGTTAACCAATGAGAAAAGAGCTCATGTGTAAACAGGCTGATATGTAGCTAACTGTATCAAATAAGTAGACTTTTTTTTAAACAACACTAGGTTTAAAAAGTGATTCTTAACTTCTTCTACTCAAATAAAACTCCTTTATTTACAGAATATCAGGTATTTTCCACAAATTCATTCACATACAACCCCCGCCCCAAGCTAGCAAAGCCATCATCCCGCTCTGTTGTCCAGGAGGATCCAGGTGCTGCTCAACCACCTGTTCCTCATTAAAACATCCCATTTATCCTGCACGACTCAAAACAAAAAAAATAAGACAAAAAGGTGCAACTTACTTCCATAACGAGGTTTATGTAAACTCGTGGTTTCTTCATGGTACATCCTGCCTCGTTTCCTCCACTTGTGAACTCGAATGAACTTGAAATAACTTCAGAAACCAAGTTATCGTGACAGCGAGTAAGCCAAGCAGCCGATACGAGACGCCGCGGAAATATTGTTACGAATAAAAGAAGGTGAAAATGGGTCGTGCGTAATTTTCGAGCTGTCACTTGCTAACTATCCCCATGGCGTCCTCTCCTCTGGCTTCTGTCCTGAACAAACGACTCCAGTTTGTGTTATCGAAATGATTAACTGACAGGAGGTTGAGGCTCGGTGGGACTCCATCTACAAAACTGACGGGACCACGTGACTCACGAAGCTTCCCGATTTCACGACTGTTACGTCACTAAAAACGTCATGTTACTTGGGCTCTCCGTGCAGAATGTGGCGTAAATGTCAACAAACCATATTACTTCAGCACATTGCACTACTTTTGGCAGTTTTGAACCATGCTCACGGAGTTTTATTATAAATTCTTGTTAAAATACCGAGGTTTCCAAAGATACCAATATATTAAGATGCATTCTGGGGAAATTTGTGAAAAAAAAATGACACCCAACACCGATTGATGATAAATATAGGGTAAAATTTAAAATGTGATAGCTTGTAGAATATTTTCATTCAGGAATTAACCATAAGTTGTGAACTCAACAAGCACTGACTCCCACCCCATCACAAACGGCCCATTATTTATTTTGAAAATGGTGGCATTTTTGGAAATTAGGCTTTTCACTTGAATTTAAAATCAAACTTGAGGAAGATTGGACCCATTGGTGGTTATCTCTGATTTAAAGAGGTAAAATCAAGTCATAAATCTATGTAAATACGTATTATCTTCATATGAAAATGCTAAGAATAATGGCTAATATTACATTCTTATTCTCGTCATTTTCAACATTAATTCAACGCATTATGAAAGTTTTGTTTGCCAGGTCGGGGACGTCACAGTCGGCAGTCTCCGCCAAGACACGTGGTCTAGCGAGGTTTGTCAGTGCAGTCGCTCAGGGTTCAATTCCTTGCGCCTCCTGCAGGTCAACATGGTGCTAACGCTACTTTCAGGGCCTCTGGAGCAAGTGGGACACAAGATCCTCCTACTTCAATATGTTGAAGATTGTGCAAAATAAAAACATCTCATTGCACAAGATAGTTACAATGAGATACAAGAATGTTCTTGAAGCTTTCTTGAATCAATGCATTTAATGCATAAAAAAGCCATTATCTAATGGTTTTCACAGAATGAAATTTCTTCCCTGTGTCCGAAGTTGTATGTGATCTGTATGTCTACAGAGCATCTTACAGAAGATGTGTACAAATTAACAAAAAAAATTATAGAAAAGGGCACTTACTTCATGACAGGGCCCACCAGCATGTAAAACCCAATGTTGCATGATGTATGATGTAATACTCTCCCTACTTGATTAAGATTAACATTGTTATTCAACAATCCACACTTAAAGTATGACTACACCACCTTGAAAAAAACCCCACAAACAAATATAAACCTTTAAAATATTTATTTCACAAAGAACTCTGAAGTAAAACACAGAAGTAACTATTTACACTTTTTTCAAACACATGCACAGACATTGTGATGTAAGGAAGCTATGATTGAGTCGTCAGAAAAGGGAGCTGGTGGATGATGGAGTCATAACAGGATTGTTCTTTGAGCCATGTGTTTGTATATGTCAATGACCTCGTTATGGTCAATTGGGATATCCGTCGCAATTGACAACATGAGGTTTACCCGAACCCTAACCCTAATCCTAACTCTAACCCTAATCCTAAATGTAATACTGACCCTAACCATAACATAACCCTAGCACTAACCCAATCCTAACCCCAACCCTGAATGAAACCCTAATCCTAACAACAACACCAGCAAGAACCCCAACCGTTACTGAAAACCTAACCCTAACTCTTACCATAACCCTATCCAGACTCTCACCCCAACACTAACCCCAACTCTAACCCCAACCTTACACCTAACTCTAACCCAACACTTAACATAACCCTAACCGAAACCCTAACCCAACACTTAACATAACCCTAAGCCTAGCCCCAACTCTAACTCTTCCTTTACGACTAATCCTAACTCTAACCCTAACACAAACCATAACTCTTAACTCTAACTTAACCGTAAATCTAAATCTCAACCATGAATGAAAGCCTAACCATTATTCTAAGAATAACCCTAGCCCTAGCCCCAACCTAACAACTAACTGTAACTCTAACCCTAATTCTAACCCTAACCATACCTCTAACCCTAATCCTAACCATAAATCTTGACTTCAGCCATAACTGAAACCCTAACCCTAATTCTAACCCGAATCATAGCTCTAACCCTTAACACTAACCTAAACATTTGTAAATTCCCATGAAATATTTAGGCACCAGTACATTTTGTAACATACCCTTTTATTAAATCTAAATACGAAATTTTATTATATTAAATATAAAGCAAATCCCTACTGCTGTTCCAAATCAATTTATTCACAGCTAATGTGTGAATTTCATTTTATAAATGATTCTTACAAAATATAATTACTACTACTACTACTCTTACTATTAATATGGTTATAATTGTAATTGTTATTATCATTAACATAAATATTATTGTTTTTAACCTGATCACCATTTCCACTACCTTTACCATTAGCAATATTTTTTAGTGAACTAAAATATACATTTACGTATTTTGCTACGATAATTACCACCCGTTTACAACCAAACATAAACCATAAAGACTCCAACAGATAGACCTCCCGTCTTACTCCCGTGAACTGAATGGTTAACAAATCCCTCCCCGGTAACATGAGTGGCAATCCAACAGGTCCGGCACCGGCAGAGATCCCCTTCAAGGAAACAGTCTTTGACAAGAGGGATAATTCAAGATCTTACCGGCTGCCTTTAGACTTCCTTATCCTGCACAGTTTGGCTGTAGATAGCCGCTGAAAAGTTTTGAAAGCGCGGTAGCGCGTTGAATCTGTTTACTTCCGGTTTTGCTTGTCTGTGACATTGCGTGCTCCCTTTAAACACTCCGGCCGGCACCTGAAGGGACTTTTCACCTTCGTTCCAATTTAGCAAACTGAGGTTTGACTTGCCACATATTACTAACCCATCAATGGTTGAATATCGAAAAGCCATACCAAAGTAGCATGATATGCAGAACTTGTCATTTAAAACAATTAAAATCCATTACAGAAACCCTTTTTTACAAGTTAAGGAATTTTAAGGCATTTCCGAAATGGTTCCAGATATACTTGGAATCTTTGGAATATGTATGGACTTTTCACTAGCATTTAAAAATAAAGATGAGTACATTCAGTTTCAGATGTTAATCACAAGAACATTCATTTGATTTGAATGTGTTTACCCAAATGTGTTTCTGTAGTTTGTCATGCATTGTTTGCATTCTTACACATGCATGTCACCCATTTTAATTCTTCTTGCTACCTGCTATATCTATGTGAATAATGTTTATTTTACTTACTTTTGCACAATCGTGTCTGTCAATTTCTATATACCATTCTGTTTTGCTTGTTATGTTTCTATTTTTACTTCAGGTTATTACACTGTCTTCCGAAAGTGATGGAAGGCTCTTCTTATCTTATCTTATATGAATTCCATGCTTAAGCTCTCCCCCTAGGTGGCAGCATTGATGTAACAGCATGAAGGCCACACGCATGAGTCTAGGTTGTGTTTGTCTGCATGTTTTTATTACGTATTCCACCTTCCCACGTAAAAATAATGGTTGTCAAATAAATATGCATCATAGTTTGTTAGAGAACATAACTTTTTTTTTTAATTGTACGCCTGTTCAAAGCAGCACAACCTGCATCTTTGCCTCTCCAATTGTATAACATTATTCACAGGGCATCATTTGGCAAATATCTCTATACATATTTTCACACATATGGATCTGTGAACATACAGCAGTCAATCAGTGACTGGTAGGCCCTTAACAATAATATAACTTGAATCTCCACAAACATTTGTTTAACTCCATAACACAGATGAAGAAAATGTACAAAGTGTGATACATTCACATTTTTTTCCTCAACCGAAAATTGGAATTCGTCATCATTTTCTACCCGAAGAATTTAACAACAACACAAAAGAACAGATGTTTTCCTACACACATGCAAGTTCTCCCACACTCACGTCATCTCTCTCTCTGTCTCACTCTCTCTCAGACACACACACAAACACACACACGCACAGTAGCAGGTGACGTTGAGATTAAAGCCAAGGACACACACACACACAGATGTACAACACAGATACAGCAGATGGACTTATCGCTCAGACAAAGAAGACACATCGAGGAGTCAATCAAGGAGCTTACACACATTTTACCCAGAAGTCCATCTATATCAGCTTTGATATGTACAATATATACACATATGAATGCAAACACAGGGCCACAGATATCTGTAGACACACACATACACACACATCCGTGGACACTTTATGCCCTTGTCACACACTGATTATTAAGAGGTTAACACACTCTGATCCTTACAGACCAATTCTTACGTTAGTCTTGTATCCAGTAAGTAATTTTGGATTGACACCGAGTAAATAAAATAGATTTCCTTTCAACATCGGCGCTGCTACTGTCATTTAGAATCTTTATGCCTCGATTTTATTTCGAAAATATTTAAATCATACTGTCAAAAATACTTTTTAGCAGCTCATTTGATTATATATTTGCAAACGATTTTAAAAATCCTCAACAGTTTCAGGAAATGCACAGACACATATAGGATCAACTGGAAGCCAGGTGTTTCTCATCGAGTCAGCTGCAGCGTAAACTATCTCTATGCTGCAGTCAAAAGACACACAAAAACAGAGAGGAGCAGGAGGACACGGGCTGTTAGCCACGAATATTACAATAACAGGCACAAAATAAATGAGATTGAAAGCAACAAATGGCTCGTCCTAATTCTGAGCGGCGTCAACATATTGCTGATATCAATTCCTGTCGAATAAATACACGACGTGGTGACAGGTTTACCAGATGTGAGATTCAGGCAGCGTATAAGCAAAAAGGCGGGTGACGTTATTGATGATAAATCACAGAGCTCATGAATTATCCGGTTCATTTCACCGTCTTCAAACATAAATAGATAAATAAATAAAGAATATTTTGTTGGTATGGTAATTGTCATCTATTCTTACCTTCAGCACACTGCAAAAAGTCAAACCAGGTACGCTGATAGTCTCATCCTGTGATTGGGTTGTTTAAGTAGTGGATAATGTAAATTAATTTCTGACGCAGTGCCTGAAAAGTAGACGTGGGTGTTGATACACAGATTTCTTCAACAAACACAATTCACTGGATTGGGATCTGTTTGAAGAGTGCACAGTGACATTAATAGACTTTTAGTTTGTTTGCATCTGACATACAGTGCTGGGATTTTTCCTCTTATGAGAGTATTTTTCAACAAAACAGGTTATATTGAGCTTAAACAGCAAAGGAAAAGTCCAACTAATAACAATAATGATCTACAACAATCACATTAATTTTGCATATACATAAAAAAACACAAGGATTATTCTCTCTTTATGCTTTCTATTCCACTTGACCGTGAGGAGAAACTGCTCCGGTTAAGGAGAGGCACATTTTAAAAAGGCCATTCAGTATTTTGTCATTGTTAAAGTCACTGATCAAACAGAAAGTTAAATGATAGTTCACAAAAAGCATCGGGGAAGAGGATCTGGAGAAACAACACCTGGATTAAATGAATAATTCCAATTTCTAGAGTAAAACGGCAGAAAAATAAATCAACAACCTCAGATTCAAAGCATGTTACAATTAATGGTACTATAAAATACAACTTTTCAATATGGCCTTTTTCATTCTTGGTTGAGTACTAAATGCAAAAGGCTTGGTTTCCCCACAAACATTATCTTCAATAAACAAATAAATAAATAACAGTGTGTAAAATATTGGGTTGAATTGAGTGGATTTTCTGTTTGTGGATGTTGACTGCACCCCTGCTCTCTGTCTGTGTGTCTGTCTGTCCCCCGCGTGTGGCTCTGTTGGGACAGCCAGCTGTCACACAGCTGTGTGGTGTGTCCTCTCTTTCTGATCATGTATTCCCTCCGTTGTCACACAGCAGGTTGGCTGTGCTCATTAAACCTTGTTTTTGACTTTTCTCCCCATCTGGTTCACCTAAATAAAATTTGTAGCTGGAAGGTGAAACTCTGGACATAGAAATGTGGTGTGAATTTCTTAGATTATACATTCACAAAAATGACAGATTCTTTTCTTGAGTTATACACAATACGGTGGTGTAGTGAAAAAGGGGGTTTGCTAAACAACTAGAGTACCATAGACTTTGGGGAGGGCACATAAGATAATGATTGTATGGCGATACACGCGAACCGAGCCGTTTGCACTCCTTACTCAACATTGCCTGGGCTTCTGATTGGATTGACTGATGAGTGCTGGTGTTACATGAGGACATTTGCCCTGGTGTCAGGCAACCGGAGTCCTACCAGGCCTCCCCCCACAAGCACTGATGAGGCCATGAGGATGGGGATGGCCTTGGTGATGCCAACAAGAGAGCCAAAAATGAGGTTCCCCAGTACTGCAGCCAGCTTACACAGAGCGTTGCAGAACCCAAAACCTGTTCCTCTGAAGAGAGAAAGAGTTTAGGATTTTAACGGATATTTCCAGCATTTACACGAGCATGCATCAATCATGACGGCAAAACTAAATCAATGTAAGTATTCATATTAATGTGGCGTTGATCGGCTCACCTCCTGACTGTGGGGAAAGACTCAGTCGTGACCACATCCAGTGAGTTCCAGGCTGAGATGCTCAGTCCGTTGTAAAGGCACAACATGAAAATCATCATGGACTCACTGGTGCCAAACCACAAGAAGAAACAGCTGATGCCTGACAGGACCATCGAACCACCTGATGGACACAAACAAACAGACAAAACAAAGGGAGACTTAATATTACACATGACCGTCTACAAGCCACGTCCATTGCATTTTCACATTCAAAAGCACACTGCAGTCACACACACACACGCACACACATAGATTCTTACCTAACATGGACAGACGCCCAATTTTGTCCATCAGAAGGGCAGACACAATGTTGCCTGGCAGCACAGCCAGCGTCCCCAGGAAGTTGATAAAGTAAACCCAGTAGGCGCTGTAGTCATCATCGAACGTCATCTGACAGCCTGTCTTGTTGTGGGTGAACGTGCTGTTAATCACCTCAGTGCCATCAATCAATTTGGAGTCATCGATGTCTGCCAAAAGATGCATCCAATAAAATACAATATATACTGAAACAATATAAGCTATATAAGCAATATAAGCAAGCTACAAGTCGTTATTTAAAGAAGCTACACATATTACAGCAGTTTACACATTGATTTCTTTCTTTCTTAGAAAAATATAGGGAAAAAAATGACCAGTTTTATTAAATGTCATTGCATTCATTGAAAAGTGAGAAATAGTTTTATAGAGAAATTAATTTGTATAGATTCCATTTCCCATAAGGCTTAGTGATGTGAACGGGGAACAGGTCACTATCATTGACTCCAACAACACACACGACAAGTGCAGCTTTTGCCAAGCTACACTGCTACTTGTGGATAAAAAGTAGTAAGCTACTGGACAAGCTGCATTGTTTTGAAAATAACTGACGATAAATTAACATTACATTGTGCCATTAGGTGACACAATTTCCCTTGAAGGGTCTGAGTCACATCTTCCATCTGAGCATCATCAATCAATCGCACTGCCTCACCTGTGTTGTAGAAGAATGTTTCAATGAAAGTACAGTTACGGAAGAAGGAGCCCACAGACGTCACATCGTCAAAGTAGCAGTTACGAAAGGTCGAGTCGATAAAGGTGACGGATTTCAGCTTCATGTTGATGAATCTGTGGATGCACGATAACATCACAGAAATTGTAGTTAATTTCATCTGTAAACAATTCTCCACGACATTTTGCCTCTATTTATGCTCCTACCGGTCATTGATGAAGAGACCGTTGGTGTGTATCTGGTTTTCCAGGGTGAAGTTGAAGGTGAAGTCTTCGGTACGTTCATTGTTGTGAGTCTTGACTTTGGAGGCGTACTCGTCTGCCTGAAGATGCTTGATGACGTCAGGAAACCAGACTGACAGGCCGTAGTACCTGCAGGATACAATGATGGCGAGGTGTCAAGAAGAATTCAGGCTTGAGTAAGAGGTGATGGTATCTGTTGCACTGATCAGCAGAGAGATTTTGATTTGAAATTCAGATCCAACAAACTAAGATCCACTGATAAAAGAGAGAGGGAGATGGCCGGCTGCTCAGGATTGTCGTCAGAAAGCTCACCCAAATGACAGTGTGAACCAAACTATGGCCAGGCGCGTCATGTTTTCCCGCATAGGGTAGTTGAAACACTTCACGACATTCAGGTATATCTGAAAAGACAGGGGACTGTAATTAGACTTCAAAATATGCAAACAAAAGCAAAACTGAACACAAAACCAAAGGGGGAGCACTTACTCCATGTATTTCAGCTTTTATCCTGAAGAAAACCTTGGAAACTGGGTTGCCAGATGCTGACTCCATCTCCACAAGTTCGTCCAACTGCTTTGGGATCTTGATTCTGTTTACCTGGGATGTAAGTCATTAAGATAAAATTAGATTCTCAGACATATGATCATTTCTTCTAAGCTATAGCTCTGAGTTTTTTGTGATTTTTTTCCCCATTTCTTCTCATGTGAGGATCACCGTTTCCCCCATAAGATTAAAGCCATGACTTTAGCTGATAATTGGAATATAAGAAAATCAGCAGAACAGAAACCACACTGCAACAGGGCGCTACACACAGCTGTCAGAGCCGTCAACATTCAGATATGATCCCGCACGGAGAATTAAAACCTGTCTCAGTGCTGATAGAACATAATCCGCTTTGCTTCTTTAAGCAAACCCAGGAAGAAAGTGCACGGGAGGAACAAACGCTCACGGTGAAGACTTTCTCCGGCTGCCCACGAGCTCTCATGTTGGTGTCGTGGATCTGTTTGAGGATCATCCAGGCTTCGTCATGCTTTCCCACCTGACAGGAGGGACAGTAAAGGTAAACTCAGTGGATCGACACAAGACAGCCACACTCCTACGTGCTCAGTTGAATACACTGTACACAAAAACATCCCTTTGATTTCTCCAGGATGGAAAAACGACAACGGTGAGTCATTTTACTTCAAAGACTAATTATCCTGCAGCAGCAAACCTACTGTTACAGGCCTCTATTCTACAGACACGTACAAGGCCTCCTCCAAGGTTTTTGGATGACTCACACTGTGCAGTCTGATTAAACATCTGTTAAGAAACGACCAAGTGCTCTCAATTTTCCTGATACTGATAGTCAATTAGCCGTCGTGAACAGCAAAGACCCGAGCGGTGACGCCGCACTCGTGACGGAAGAAATGCAGCAGAACCAGGAGGAATCAAACTGAATATTTGGAAAAGTTAGCTTACCTCAAGGTAGAATCTGGGACTCTCGGGCATGAAGGTGAGGGCCACCACAGCACAGACACAGGGCAGGGCGCAGACCACCACAAACACCCTCCAACTGTGAAACTGGTACGCCGAACCCATGCTGAAACTCCAGCCTGGAAACAATGGAACGTAGCATGTTGGCGATCGGTGCACGCAAAGCTGTGGTGTGTAGCATTTTCAGAACAGTTACCCTCACAATAATACAACACTGACAATTTTATCCATAAAATTAGTTTGACCTATTGTTTTAATGTTATAAAATACAGAAAATACGCGTAACAGCCACAAAACTGAAAAGAAATCAACTGTTACCGCTTAGAGCGTCAAATTCCCAAAAAATGATACAAATATATATCTTATTCTTTGTTTGTTCACTAACCAAGGCACAGAAAACTGATGGTCGGGCCCTTCTATGTAGAGTTTGCATGTTCTCCCATGTCTGGGTGGGTGAATGGGCATGAGACCGAGTCATCTGTGTGTTAGCCCTGTGCTAGCCCCACATGGATGACTGGGTAACATTGGTACTTTGTAACTAAAACCAAAAACAGTTAAGTGACGTTTTAAGGAGATAACTGCAGTTATTCAATTGATGGATTTCATAAAAATGCTCCGTATGCCACTTCAAGCCATCAGGTGGCTATTTACCCAGTCTTTACCTCACAGGGGTATAATAAAAGGAAATGTGATTACCCGAATAGCCTTTAAATGATCCCTTGAGGTATGAATGATTAAATTATTTTAGAAGTACTGATGATAGTGCTGCATCAGAGGGGGGACAGGACTGTTTGATCTGAGAGGAAGATTATAAATGATGTTACGGGGAGCTCATACTGTGAACACAAAGCAGCGATAAATGAAAGGCGGCAGTGTGTAGCCGGTTCAGAGTGATGTATCAGCTGAGAGATGAATGGCTCTGCGGGGGGAGCTGAGAGAAGTGCACGGGGATGGGTTAATTGAATGTGTAGGAAAGGAATTGAGTGTTTTCTGCTAAGTTAAATCTTGTTGCACCTGATCTCAGCCCGCGGGCACTCTTCCAGACTCATTAATCATTGCATGGCAGGCAAACATTCACACTATAGCAAAGACACACACACACACACAAAACTTGCACCAGCGGAAAAAGCCTTCAAAATGCACAACACGAATTACCATCACCATATGGAGATGACACTGACATCGGCATTAACACAATGCCAAGTGTAAATACGCACACACGCACGCATACATGATCAATTTTCATTTTCTTCTTGTAAGGCAACATTTTCCTCAAGCGTTTTATACGATCGTCGCATCAGATGGAGAAAATTGAACATTAAAGTCCTTCGATCTTTTCCTCGTCTTTCTGGCCCACAGACCACACTGAGTCTAACAAACAAAAATAAAAACCAAGCTGATCTGTGATATTTCTCCCTGGACTGTGGTGGTTGATTGATATGTTCTGAGCCTTTGGTGCAGTTGTGAATTTATTTGTGTACATCTTGTGTATATTGATATTGGAGTATAGGGAGGGTCCTGGGTTGGTTTAAAGCCATTATCACGTGTTGAAGCCATTGGAAATTATAATCACAACTCATATGATGCTTATATGCATAAATACCTAAGGAATTACAGATGTCTTGCCCAAAACTGTAGGCTCAGAATTTATCAATCAATTCATTCTACACTGTGAACACAGCTCTACTGAATGTGGATTTTTGTGTGCCCTTCCATTGAGTTAATGTCTTCCATACTTTGGCAGGAAGTAGAGAAGGGGGGTAGTCATGTAATCGTGACCTCCCACGTCTCTCAGCAGAGCCTCGTGCCTCATGGAGCTCCAAAGGGAACATCACCATTATCCATCAACGGGCGTAGGAGGGGTCTCAGGGGGGGGTTTGTGCTAATGGCTGTACCTGTAAAGTCTGTTTGGAATTAATCCCACAACATCCTGCAACTAGGCTTTGAGAGCAACGCATATGGACCAATAAAAACAATGTGTGGGCGGGATGTTCGCGGCGTAAAGACATCCCACGGGAGAACAGAGTAAAAAGGCAACGACATTTGATTGTTTTCATTAACATGTAAAGCTTCTGTTGTGTGTCACACAACTGTTATATAAATAGAAACGGAAGTAAGTGAACATCACATACATCACAGGGGTCAGATAATATTATTATTACGCCTTCAATTGTGCGCTTGAATATTCTGTGAATGTCACCTCAGCTGCGTGCACTACTGGTGTTGCTCTCTCTCTCTCTTTCTCTGTGTGTGTGTGTGTGTGTTAAGTGATTCAGCGAAAGAGAAAGAAATAGAAAGAAACAGTTAAGGAAGGAGCTATCCAGCAGTGATGACTTTTTCCACAGAAATGTGGATTGACTCCCTGCCCCTCAGGGTCAGTGTTTCACTGTGCCATTGGAAATCTCATTACAGGGATTATGGGGATTATGTACACGATTGACTAAGTATAGATAGACAGCTTAGCTAGATAGATAGATAGATAGATAGATAGATAGATAGATAGATAGATAGATAGATAGATAGATAGATAGATAGATAGATAGATATGTTTTCAAGGAGGGACACTTTAGAGGGTATTCAACTTTTAATCTGCAGGTCTGAGCAGTGTTTAACCAGGACACTGTGTGTGTGTGTGTGCGTCTGTGTGTTTGTGGCCAGAAGTAAACTCCTCCAACTCTCCATCAGTGTGATGGGGATCTGTGCTGAGCCAACCTCCTCCAGGGCTCCAGCTGTGACTCTGGCAGGGAGCTTTTGGGAGACATTGGGATTCAGGGAGTGGAGAAGACAAATGACAGCATTAAGGCCGTATTAAGCACCAGCGTTGAGGCACTTTCATCATAACTGTGATCACTGGTGTCGTTGTTCAAATACTTCACAGCGTCTCAACAGAAGACCCCTCAGCCCCTTTTAAGCCCCATGTCACACTGCTGTCGGTGGTAATGCAGCACTTCTAAGAAAACCTTAAAGCCATCAGTGAATACTGTACGTAAGCAGGGCACTCAGCGGCTAAAAAACCGTATCAGCACATCTGACAGCAGAGGTTTGGCCTTCGTGTGCATCTGTACATCCACGTGTGGCTGCAGAAGTGGGTGCATGCGTGTCTGCGTGTGTCCATGGTTGCCTTTGTGTGTCAGAGAACAGGCATGTCCTTCAAAATCCATGACTGGCGTTGGTGTGTGTGTGTGCGTGTGGGTGAGTGTGTGTTAACTTGAATGACCTCTTACTGTGTCAGATGTTATTGCCTTCAATTTCCCTTGAAGAAGACCTGTATGTGGCTCCAGCACTGTAAAACATCATCCGTGCCACTTACAGCTTCACACACTCTCTCTCTCTTTCACTCTCTCTCTCTCTCTCTCTCTCTCTCTCGCTGACGTCACAGGTAGACTAAAGCACGGTCTGGCCATAAATCACCTCTCTTGCTGTAGCTTTGTCCTATTAGAGCAAGGAGAAAAACCTAATTATGCTTGATCAAGAAGAACACTCTGCGGAGACAGAGGATGGAGAGAGAGAGAGAGGGAGAGAGAGAGAGAGAGGAGGTAATAAAAGGAAGGACAGAGAGTTAAAGAGAGAAAGAGAGATGGCTGGAGTGCAAAACAGGATAAGGGAAGTAAACTGAAGGGACGGCAGGTTAGGAAAGCTCGGATGAAGAGACAGCGGCGCGAGTGGGAGACAGACAAGAGTCAAGAGGTGGGGAAGAGTCGTCCGTCCTCCAACCTTGTTCCCCTCTTTTAGTCGATGCGTAATGCAGTATTGCTATAAATCACTCCCTCTCTCCCCACCCTCACCCTTTAACTGTGTGTCTACTCTTTGTTATCCGTGCGTACGTTAATCTCTTAACCTCTGCTTCTCGCGGCCTGCAGCGACTCACAGCTATTACATGATTGATTCTTGCAGCATGAAAAAGTGATGCCTTAGCTCACGGTCACAGAGGAACACTTACAGTTTCACTACCTGTGGTGCAGCTCAGGCAGATAGATATTATCAAGCTTCTTGTATTTAATGTAATAATACCATTATGGTATAATGTAAGGATTTAAGGTCTGTTTTTCTACCTGGTACCGTGTCCAGATGTGTGTATATCACGGTGCCGGCTCAGTTTGTCAACTCACCGTAATGCGGTATGATGGCCCAAGCCATGGCAGAAGCATATATCTCTCCAATCATCCAGAACATACACAGCCAGCTGAGATGTTCACCTCTCTTCTCCCTGGACAACACCTCCGCAAAGAAGGAGAACACAATGGGCACAGCGCCTCCTATCCTGTAAGAGACAAACAGAGAAGGACAGTGAGTGATGATGATATTTATTTTTGTCTCTGGATGCTTTATCTTTACAACCCAGTTTATGGCTTTCAAAACCATCATTCCTCAGTCAAAACACACAGAGGTTAACTAAATTCTACATTAAGAGTTCAAGATGTTGTTCTTATTGTCGTTCGTCTATAAATCGACAACAGGGAGTGGGAGTGGTTATAGGAATAATAAAAACTGAACGCTCACAGTTGTTATAATGGGGAATCCATCAATCAGAAACAACATGAGAGAGCATTTTTTTGCAGACCTAAAAATATAACAATGTGCCAATCCTCGATGATTCACGCATACAACGGTTGTTGGCAGTTTGCAGAGCCCATTCAATTACCCTGAAGGTCTCTGGGGGGAAGGATGCTGAGGCAATTACCAAATTAGCTCTTAAAGGAACAGTTACCTGTGCCAAGCACCACCACCTCCATCATATCACGATTATGTGCCGTGAGGAGAGTACACGTGATGCCTGACGGTGGCAAATTTTTATCAACGTGTACAAATGGTGATTTTATATATCGGAAGTGCAGTTCCTTTGTTGTGTTTTCTTTGCAGCAGTGAAGGTTTTTCAGTAGATACTCATAAATAACACAGTTTGATCAATACACATGAATACTACATAAGAGATGAGCAGGGCAGGTTGTCAGTTAGTTCCACGGCAACACACACACTTCCACAAACTTACCCGAAACCTGCGACGAGACGGCACACCAGGAACAAGCCGTATCCCTGGACAAAAGATGACAGGAAGGCAAAGAAGCCATTTGTGGACATACAAATGAGGAGGCATTGTCTGCGGCCCACTTTGTCCGACATTCCTCCCCAGAAAAATGCACCGACCATCATCCCCAAGTACACAACGCTGCCTGCAGAGAGAAAGAGAGAGAGAGAGAGAGAGAGAACTGTTGGATTGATTTTGAACATATAACACGTTCACCTCAATGTGGTTATTTTAGATGAGTGTGTTCAACCCCTTAAATAGTACAGTCCAATACTGTAGACCTTATTGTTTTAAGACATGGTATTTTATTTTTTTTATTTTTTCTAAAATTCAACCAGTTCTGTGCATCATTTTATACCTAATGCTCCCTCATATATTTGGTATCTTTGGAAGAGTTTGGGTACTTTTAACATTTGTGAGTTTGTCCCATAAAGAGATGAACCTGCTGTCACATGTCTTATCACTAGAGAGACAAATAAGCTAAAATTTGAAAACACACAGACACACAAACTACCAGCACTTTGAGTGGAAAACCCCTGGGCCCCTTTAACTTCAATTAGAATGGGTTAACAGGGGTTCCTTAATGAGTAAATACAGAACATAAAGAAGTGAAGAACAGCTCTGATCAATGGGGAGATAAATGTGAACAGTAATGCGAGCTGACTTTACAAAAGGAGCGTCTGCTCTCTTTGAATCCGGCTCATTCCAAACGGGATCAATGCTACGACAAAACGGCATTGATGTCTCTGACTGATCATCGTGATTCTTCCTCGGCTCAGATCATTACTGCTTTATATGTGGTATCCGTCCAGCATCTGCTACACGGAGTCTGTCTGACTCGGATGGAATGTAACCAAGCATATTAATAATTGTACAGTAAATATTAATTAATATTAGTGCTCTTTTTCTCAATTACATTTATCTGATTGCTGTGGTTACTCTGCAGATTAAGGTTTTCAATCTAACATGACATCTTCATTCTACGATACAAGATACGAGAGTAGATTTAAAATTTGCTTTATTTTGCCTGACTTGAGAAGGAATACTGTATTATCATGATACTGTTTTGTGGTTGTCCATATCAAATGTATGTCCTGCAGACACAACACAAATCTGACTGTGAGCAAATATATCAATTATACATCTCAATCCTACGATTAACAAGAAAATGGATCCTTGCAGTCGTTATATAACTCCTGCGCACGCAAATATTTTGGTTATCTCATTACAATAATGGCATATAGCAATAAACTTAATTTACTCTCTCTAATGCCTGCACTTTCTCTTCCCCTCCGAGCAGATATCTGCTTGACTCTCTCGCTTCAGGGGTCAGAGCCCAACTATCTATCACAGTTGGCAGTCATCTACATCCTCCCTGAAGCTGCCATAAATTCACTTCTAAATTTAACTCAAGTCTTCAGTCTATGCACAGTTCACATTAGCATCATTAAGCACTTGGTAGATATATGATGCACGGGGAAGCGCCCACTGGCCTCCCATTTAAATGTCATACACTCAAACATCCAGAGGCTTGCATTTTGTGTCAGCCACCATCTCTGAATACTAATAAAGTTTTCGACTTTGAATTCAAGATACTGGCATCGGCTTAAAATTCACAGAGAAGAAATAACTCAGACTGCAAAGGGGAGCAATAAAAGTGTTGACGAATGACTACAGCCCCCACAGGACAGTCAATTACGTAATGAATTTATTGACGTTCTGTCTAGCTTACTGCACAGCCTCTCAGAAAGAGTGTGTGTGTGTGTGGGGGGGGGTGATTGTACTGTAGTGTAAGTCTTAAAGAGCACCAATGTGACGAGGCCTACGTCATTAGAGGCCGAGGTAGAAGGCACGCCTCCATCAAGGCCCAGCAGCACTGCCATTATGGCCATTAGGCAAAAGACTCATTCGTTCATGAGATTTAGCACTTTTGAGGATGAACCGCATCCACTCAAGTTTAATAGCCAACTATGGCACGATGATATCAATATCAAGAAAGAAAGATTTTACTTTGTCCAGACATTCTCAATGTTATAATGCCTCATCAGACCCGGGCCAAAAAAGCTTCAACTGGAGCTTTTTAATCAATAAATCTCAGTGCCCTGTGCTATTACCACCGCTGTCATCTCATTGATATGTAGGGCTGATAAATGTAGGCCCTCTCTTCATCCTGCAAACCATAAAAAACGCTAGAATCAATACTCTATAGTTCTCCTCTGCCTAAACTGAAGCCCTGAACTGGGCTCCAGAACCCCTGGATGATGTAATGCAGCGTCCTGATTCATTATACCGAGGTTTGACATTCTGTACCATGAGATGACCTGATGTAGACGTACAAGTCCTTTAAAGGATGCCAGTAGATACCAATAGAATAAAGTATAGACTGCAAAATGCAGATGAATTTGGACACGATGACCTGCATAACAAGTAGAACTCTGAGGAGAAACAGAAAATCAGAGTGACAAAAGGGGGACGTCTCAGGCAGAAGCAAAACATTTTCACCTAATCTCTTTAGAGAGGCCAAAAATACATCTTAGCAGTATCGGTAAATATTCAAGAAACACCAAATTTGTACTTTTTCCACTATAGGAACAACTACGAAATAACTATTCACACCAAGCAAAAGCATGCCATCCAGGATGAGGGAGGGGAAAGAGAGAAAAAGGCGATGAAGGAGGAGAGTGGAGTAATTGCCACATAGATTGAGAGAATGAGAGGGAAGACGGGATGAAGGGGGAGGCCCTGTCATGGTGTTTTCTGTCCTGTCACATCCTGAGCAGTCCCCTGAGAGCTGTGGGGGCACTGAGCTGCATCACGACCTCTCCTCTGATTTCATGCTTTGATGCTCTTCGCTCTTAGCAGTGCAAACTGTTTCAGCATCCCACAAAACACCCGGCCTGCTTTGTTCATAATGATGACGCTATCATACAACAGTATACGCTGTCATAACTCTCGCCCTTTCACGCTGTTTGTTCTTCCACTCCTGTGTTTCCCCTCTCCGTTTCCTCGTGTGTCTCCTTAATGCCGCTTTGATCTTGTTTTATCCCCCCTCTTTCTTCACTTTTTGCCACACTCGTCTCTCCTCTTTCATTTATTTTTCCCTCAGCTTGTCTCCTTGTCTCCCCATTGCTTTTCAATTTCTTGGCTGACTTTTCATTTCCCCTTATTTCTCCTCCTATCCTCTCCTCTCCTCTGCTCTCGTCTCCTGTCCTCCCTGCTCGCCTTTCATGTGTTCGCACGAGTTTCTTCTGCGCTCCACTATCATCAGCTCCCTTACACTAAGAAGCGTGTAATCACATTTGCACTACATCGTGTCAGTTTGATCGGATTCGTGCCTCCGTCTTTTGCCACCTCCGCAGAAAAAGAGATTGAAGCTTTTTGTCATACTTAAGTCATATCAGCGTTTCAATGGAATCTATATGAAAGTAAGTCATAGTGGAGTGTAAAATGACTCACTCTGCATTGGTAATGATTCCAACCATCATTACATTAAAGACTGGATAATTTGCATGAAACACAGCGATGCTCGGAAGCCTTGATAAGAGCATGCAGTTAGACATGGTTTACTCATGGCTGATATCACAGGGAGCAGGTTGGATTCATGTGCATGCACAAACATGCACATTCCCTCATCACTTCCCCTGCAACACACATTTGCACAAACAGACACACGCGCAAAAACACATATTCCACTCCATGTGGAGCTACACTACTGAAGTAGTGTAATCTCTGCAGTGGTGCTGCGATCTTACTGCAGTTTAGCCATGCTCAACTGCCCCTGGACCACACAGCCCCACACAGCCTGCCAGCTGGCGCATGCGAGGAAGACAGGAAGACGTGGAAAAAGAGAGAAGCACAAAAGAAGGAATAAAAAGATGCAGAAGATTGGGGAATGGAAGGGAATCGAGC
>OMNV01000495.1:0-18490 GCA_900303265.1 Brotula barbata
CTGCAGGATTCTCCCTGAACAGCTTAATCTGCCGAGGTTCCGTGTGCCGATATTCTCCTGCACAACAATGAGTGTCTGTCTGCAGATAAAGACCTGTGTGTGTGTGTGTGTGTGTGTGTGTTCTGATGACTGCCATTTTTTGCCTTTGCCTCTCCACCAGCTGATTTTCCACTTCTGCTGTCCCCCCATCACCTCTGGAAAAAGACACATACATACACGCAGGTTTTATGTGTGTGTGTGTGTGTGTGTGTGTGTGTGTGTGTGAGAACTGCAGTCATTTGAGTGCCTTTGTGTTCAACTGTGGTTGTGTATGTTTACATCACTCTGTATATGTTTTTGTTATTTGGCTTGGTCTCTCACACGCATGTACACACACACACACACACACACACACACACACACAGGCAGCTGAGCATGCTTGTGTATAATGTGTTTTTTTTTTAGCTGCAGTCATCTTTGTGTACCTGTGCGTGTGTGTTTGCGCATGTGTCTGCCTTTGTGTGTCTGCGCGTGTGCGCGGACGCATCTCTCCTCTCCAGCAGCAAAGTAAGGAAGCTGCGTTGACTCGATCAAATGTCAGAGAATCTTAAGTGTGGCTTTTAAGCACAATAGGCGGTGGAAATGTCAACACTTGAAGGCTCTGTTACACTTCAGCCTGCTGCTGCTTCACACAGATCTGAAACATCAGGACGTTTATATGGAGGCTGAGCGGCTAAACCAGCGTCTGTTTACAGAGGCTCAACACACTCCAGCTGATCTCTTCTGCAGGATTTTTAGGTCCCGCCCATGTCTTCCACGGAACTGGCAAAAAATTGCATCGCTTATTACTCCTCACTGCCAATGTTTTTGACGTGCAAAGCGTGAACAATTCAATCACTGTCAGATGATTGGCTATGATCATCTTGTCAGCTCAACTCAAACTTTGTCATTCCATATATGCATGTGATATATATACATGGTATGAAGTTTAGCTCCTCCCAGGCCACAGTGTTAGTCCTTTGCAAATTAACAGGACACATATACATCGGGAAGTGATAGAAAGGTTGCTGGTTTGTCAAAGGTACCTGAGCAAGACCCTGGGCCCCAGTTTGCTTCCAACAAGCAGTCTGACAGGTCACCGGTCTAGAAAAGTGCTTTGGAAATGCAGTCCATTTACCATGTACGTGTTATGATAGGGATGGACTGTGCATAATGCTGTGGACAGGTCTAAACTAAATTAAAAAGAGTTGAATATAATGATGTTTATTACACAGAGATTGTAGATTTGCAACACACACACACATAAATGCATATACACACACGTCTCACAATACCATCTGTGTTATCATGGAGAACATGTTTGGCCTCCATATGGAAGAGTAACGCTGCACATCTACAGCAATACAAAAGTAATAAAAGAAGAGGAGAGTGTGTCTGTGTGTGTGTATACATGTCCCTTTTGTGGGTGCATGTGAGTTTATGTGTTTGGCGTGTTAGCGAGAGATAACGTTGAGCGCGAGAGCTCCCATCCTTGTCGGTACGGGGGCTGAGAATAGGGCCTTTGTTGCCACGTTAGCTTCTGATTACAGTTGGGGTGACCCTCAGTACCCCGCTAGACAGGCTGTCTGTGTGTCACTTCCTGTCTGCGCCTGCTGAGCGAGCCCACTGGCAGGCTATTGTTCCTGGGAGAGCGCGATAGGATCGGGGAATGTGTCCTAATGTTTGCAGATTGGCTTGCCAGAGCAACAATTATACTTGGAGAACGCTCCCAGCGGGGAGGCAGAGAGATAAGAGCCTGGGTGTGGAAGGCTCTGCGTATGTGTGTGTGTTAGAGTGTGCGCATGCAGCAGTGATGATCCTTTATTGTTTTAATAGCTTACCCATGTGCTCTCGTTTGCTTTGAGAATCCACAATGGAGAACTTTTTCCAATTTCCTCCTAAATTGCTTTCTTTGATTTACTGTTCATTTGTTGCTCATCACATCTTCATAGAGAGAAACCAGAGACAAAAACCAGAGACAGAGTGTCCTTGTGATTTAAGCGTTCTAACAGTGCCAGCTGTCGGTGGGGACCTCGAGCGTTTAGGCGCTTTCACACAAACGCCTCGTAGTGAGTCACGTTCGAGGTTGTTAGATCGCTTCGTAAATCACAAAGTCACAAGGATTTCCCTCTACATGACTGAAAGACAACACAGGGACACATGGGGACACTCACTACACTCACTATCTGTCTCAAAGTTTGTTTGACATGGAAAGTCAGTGCCGCATCCTTGCATGGGTGGCATGGGATGCTCATCTATGCGCATCATCAGCAAATCAGCATACTTTCACCGCACGTAACAGTGTGTAGGTTTTACATGTGAATCTGAAGATTTCTACATAGTGTTTCCATGCAAACATACACACACACACACTCCAACCGTGATACACACGTACACAGTCTGTAAGATATAAAATAGACACTGTCAGCTTAGAGTGTGATGGGGTTTGGGGCCCCGGGTCACGTCTGTCTTATTTCGCCCAGGGCACCTGATCTCACCAGAACCACTATGGGGCAAAGTGGCAGACAGCAGCATGATTTGTTTTTGTCCCTACCTGAGATTAGACATCAAGGCAGATTCAGTCCACACCTGATGTCTCCTGATCCTTCTGCAATGTCTTGGCGAGACGCTTGCATATTGTTTTTGATGATTTATACATGAGGACCCATGCTCACAGGAGCCTCAATGTGCCTCTGATCAGATGCACAAAGATTTTGTCAGCAAGTGGTGTGTAGAATATCCTACTATCCTATTAACTCAATTGCACATGATTTGCAGTTCAATAAAGCTGTCACTATTCAGTATTGATAATTTTGAAATTGAAATAATCTGCTGATTATTTAGTTGTTAATGGACGTGTGGACGTATGCATATGTGTGTGTTTGTATGTGCTATATGTTTACAGTATTTGTGTGTGTGGGTGTGTATATTTATATACTCTGAGTATATGCAGCTATCTCAGTCCTTTTTTGACTGTGAGATAGACAGGAACGATAAATTAAATCTACCAAATTCACAACTAACAACAGTTTCATAAATCACCAGTTGTGTAGTCTGATTTGGATATGATATGTCCCATTTTCATCAGTCTGATGAGTGAAAAGAATGCATGGATCTTACACGAGGCCTATTATTCCTATTATTATCACTACTACTGTTATTAACTGTTAAAAATGTGACTCCATTTCAGAGTGCAATGGTGTCCTGGATGCCAGCAAAGCGGGTTACATCACCTCACCTGGTTATCCTCTGGAATACCCACCTCACCAGAACTGTCACTGGATCATCACAGCACCGGAGCCGTCGCAGCGCATCATCCTCAACTTCAACCCTCACTTTGAAATCGAGAGGCTGGACTGCAAGTAAGTCGGAGGAGGGGTACTGTGACTCTCTCTCTCTCTCTCTCTCGCTCTCGCTCTCTCTCTTTTTCTCTCTCTATCTGTCTCTGTGTTATTATTCTGGCTGAGTGATGATTCGTGTTGACATTTTCATTAGGAAGCTGCAAAAAGAGTTTATATCTTATATCCTGTTCAACCGCACTAATTTTTTGTTTGTACGTTTATAATTCATCATCTGTGGTTTGGCTCTTACTTGAGCTGTCTGAGCTTTTTCCACACTTTGACCACAAACTGGTCAGTTGCAAAATAAATTTTAATTGTAGATGTGAGCTTTCTGCAAAAGGCATTAAGCTGCCTGTGGTTTGTTTGTTCCTTGAAGTCATTATGTGTGAACATGAGAACATCGACACATTTTCAGCGCCCTACATTTGTACCATTACACTGATTATCTCCCGTGTGCTGCCCAGCAGAACCACAGGCTTGAACCTGGGCCTGTTAAAGCGGTCCGCTACAGTCGCCCAGTTAAATTCCTTGCACAAGGGCAAATCACATGCTCTCAATCAGTCAGTTCTTAGGAACAGTCAACATGGTTGTTAGGAAATGATGGTGATTCACTCTCTTAGACCAATGCAAGCAGCACATAACACAGAACAAACATAATCTCCTACACAGATAACGTAGTGTATAATCCAACCAAAGAGCATACGGTTAAAGAAAGTACAAGTGCAGTTGTGAAGTTGAGATGCCTGATGGCTTAGAGGTAGGTACGATCCCTGACACTTAATCCCACACCTCATGGGTGTAGATTGAAGAGGTGATATGCTGGGTGAAATGTGAAATTAGACGCTCTTTTCAAGCAACTCCGGACTGTCGTCTAGATTTGTATGAGTGGATAAAGAGCAGCAAAATAAAAGG
Organism: Brotula barbata; assembly: GCA_900303265.1. Taxonomy (NCBI): domain Eukaryota; kingdom Metazoa; phylum Chordata; class Actinopteri; order Ophidiiformes; family Ophidiidae; genus Brotula; species Brotula barbata. The sequence goes on from OMNV01000495.1 coordinate 4,272, forward strand.
GGTCAGGGTGAGGGACGAATGGAAAGAATTATTCAAATTACTCTGTTTAAAGTGATGACGCAGGACAAAGGAAACAGATTTTTTGTTTGGAACACCAGATGGTTCATGCCGAAGGACAATACAAGAGAGTTCCGACAAATTTCCGAGCCTTTTTTTGCCCATGTTCAGCTTCATCTGACCGTCACAGCATTTATACCTTTTCCAATTACACTTGGATTAAGGCAATAAACTACCATTCACATGTCATTTTAACACATTAATACAACTGTAATCAGAACAAACATGACAATACCATTCCTGAGGGAATACTGTTAAGTTCATGCTTATCCACATTGTCCCTCAGGGACTTTTTAAATCTTCTCTCCATACCAGCAGGTCTACAGTATCACGTCTGTCCCCGTTCGTGCAGAAGTAAATATTGTTGTAAGGTCAAGTTCATTCACCCTAGCTGTCCCTTGTGGCAACTTTTTAAACTCTGCCTTCCGTACCAGCAGATATCTGTTGTATTACCATCCCTATTACTATCACTGTCCCGCACAACTAAAAATGTTATAATATCATATTAGGGGGTAATATTAGGGGGTTATATCCATCCTTCATCCACAGCTTGTCCAGCACCATCCCATCCCCAACACATCCCCCTAGAAATGTTTCAAATTTTGTCCCCATCCCAGCAGATATCTATACTGTCCCCATCCCCGTCCAAGAGAGCAGATGAGAAAGGAAGAGCTCGATGATGAAGTTTGAGGTTTGCAGAGGGAGGAAGAGTAAACAAAGGCAGAAAGAAGTAGAGAATGAGGCCCAGCTGTTTGTCTGTGCCGGCATCGCGTTGGTCAGTTTCTCAGCGGTATGAATAATCCGAATCATATGGTCTGCCATCATCTCAGTGGAAGCAGGAAGAATGATTCTAATGTTGAATGTTAATGTTTTATATGACCAAATTAGGATGGGGCTGTATGAAGCTCCCATTTTGAGCATTTGTCGTATTTGAAATGAACACTGACAGGATTTCTCCTCATTGGCGTCTATTTATCTCCGGTTGCAGCTGTCGCTCTCTCTGTAAACTGAAGATGTAAAAAAAAAATGCACTGTTCACTGACAAAGCTCTTTGTCCTGCCAACAGAACAATTACAGGCACATCAATGGCTTCCTTTGTGGAACTCCACTTCAAGTGAGAGTCAGTCCTGTCCCGTAGCGATGAACTGGAAATGTGGTTTTTGTGTTCCGGCTTTGTGTCTGCAGGTTTCTCTTGCTTTAGTCAAAGGCAAAATCTTTTATAATTACCTCTGTCCCAGGATGTTAACATGCACAGTAAAACTTTGGTTAAACTCCGGAGTCTCAGATCGCACACAAAATGACATCACTTATTGTATATTTCGGGGTGGGATAATAAAATTATTTTTTTACAAACCTGGAATATTGAGACTTCTATTAATAAAAAGTGTTTGTTTGGTTTTTTAAAGAACACTATTCGAAAAATAAATTGCCATATATATCAATATATCAGCAACTAACTTGTAATATTGTATAAGAAGATGTGGCAATTTGCGGTCAGTGTTAAAAGCTGTTGAATCAGCAGCAGCAAAAAATTGCAAAAGTGTTTTTTCCCTATAGGACTGCCAGCATAGCTTTCCTCTGAGAGTCAGGTCTGTCAGCACTTATGAAGAATCCTATAGGGAGATGAGCGTGGAAAATAAAAACCAGGCGAATGACTTTAACAACAGAACCATCATTTAAACTTGGCATCAAAACTTGTATATTTTTAGAATTAGAACAGTTGAGGATTAAAACTTGAATCATGGTGTGGACAAAATGGGGATAATAACTTTGCACGTAGAGGTGTGTGTAAGTGTTGTGCTCGTACAGAATGGCTCAGTTCAGGGTGAGGTGTTTCTCACAGCCTTCTGTCTGCTCCTCCGCTGACTTTTATTGGGGTGTTTTTACCCTCGCCTGGAGGGACGGAGGCCTCAGCCTGCCCTCTCACTCTCACACACTTCTACTCAATGAGCCTAAATCCAGTATGCAAGACCATCAGTATGTGTGTGTGAGTAAGTGAGAGTGTGAGTAACTCTGTAAGCATTCTTTTTTAGCAACTCCCCCCCAGGGCAGTGGCTATAGTACTCACAAGTGATGATGATTTTGCTGGATGAATGAATAAATGTACTACATTGTATAGATGAATAAGAAAAAAAACAACATAGATATCGATAGTTACATTGATACTTGATGCACAATTGTACAAAATTGCATAACTTTGAGGTATTTTATGTCTGGATTAGGTCACTGAATTTGCTACCTGTGTCAATGTGTGTATATTTCTGGTCCTCTACACAGGTATGGGGGTCTTTATGTGGATTACATGTCATTTCTACTAAAGCACAAACGCAGAAGTTCTGCATGCCACAATAAAATCTGAACATATATGCTACGTAAATGTATGGGATGGGGGTGTGGGGTGTAGGTCATTGTGTCCTGAGATCCCTGGGAACATATAGTGAATTATGTCTTTGTCAGATAATAAATCGGCAGTCGGCAAATTCAATTTCATTCATGCATTCAAGACAACATTAGTTGTATTTATGCCAGGGGCCCCAAAGTTATATTCCATCACGGGGTCTGTGATTTGTGGTTCCGGTCCTGTAAAGGTCCATTAGAGAAACAGGGGATTGTGCCAGCATTTATCTATGCAGAGTCTCTGATTCTTTGTAATGTGTTTGTCCTTCTGTGTTTTGTGGAGGTTGTTTCTTGGTCTGGGGCCTCGGGGAGGCAGGAGGAATAAGTGGAAAAAGCCAAAGTTCTATACTCTCACTGTTTTCTCTGTAAGACTTTAGCCGGATTGAGCTGAGCTCTGTGATTCAGCGCAGCAAAGGGGGGATTGCTGCATGTTTTCACGCTCGTCTGCCTTAAAGAGCGTGGGTTAGGGTTGAATGTCAGCGTGACATTTGGGGTATTAGAGAGAAGCTCAGGCTACCTGGGAGACGCAGAGTAGTTCGGTGATCATGTAAACACGGAGGCAGATGAAAGTTGAAAATCAGAAAAATGGCAAATATTCCAGGTATTTCCTCATTACTCTCATATATACAGTATATATGATACCATGCATAAGATACCAAAGCTGTAGCTGTGATGTCTCTTGGTTTGAAAGGGAAAATGAAAAACCTTTAATTTTGCATGGATGTTTTAATTTGGCAGATGAGGAAAACACAGTGTAAGATACAGTGATTTCATGTTGTTCTGGAAGTGAAAGTCTCCAGACTCATGATTTGCTTGTTTGCTGATCCAGACTGCTCCTTGTAGCTTGTAGCTCTGCAATTTGAAACCTGTGTTTTCTGTGCAGTAGGCTGTGGGGTGAGCCAAGTTCACACATGGACAGAACAGCACAGACTTATTCCCAGACACTGTAGGCCCTCCAAGCTGTCATTACTTGCGTTATGCCCTACTAGAGCATAACACGACCGTCTGAACACCATAGAGCACTGACCTACAGGTCTGGTTCAAAACTCCAGGCCAGATGTTTGTTATCTATTGATATTATACATGAGTGTCATCTTTAGGACATTTTTTTTCTTATTTTCATTGATAAATATCTGGGTAAAAATCAGAAATGGACATACTGTATATTAGTTGAATGCAAACACAAGCAGGCGTTCACTTATGCATCAACTTGTCGGTGTGTGTGGCGATCAGCCATCATGCTCCTCTTCCACACCCAGAGAAAAGTGCCTGGTCAGCCCAAACAGAGGGGCTGAATTCGGGCTAATATCCTCGACCAGCTGCTTTTTTTTTCCCTGAGTGGCTTCACCGCGGCTGCTCGGACGTCATAACGCATCCAAACCGCGGCTCTGCTGCAGCAATCAAATCGACGGCTTTATGCAGGCTCTCCATGTCTGAGGTGGCACTTTAATTCAGGATTTCATTTCAGGGGGAGTCCGGCCGCGTGCCAAAGAGCTCTTACCTCCAGGCTGCCAGCCGATTGATGCCGACTAAATGTAATAAAGGCTAGATGAAATATCAGGCCCATATCTCTAATGCAATCTGCCATCGCCGAGCCCCAGGATGCTACCTGGTGATGCAGCAGGAGACCACGCTCTCTCGCTTCTTCTCGTCATCCATTCTTTGTTCTCCCATCTTTTCTCTCCTCTCACCAGAGGATTTGCTGCTTCATTTTTACGTGCTGAAATTAAATATCACGTACGAACATGCGCGATCCGGCGCGCCCTCCATAAAAGTGGGGGAGTCGATCGCTGACGTCAATTTCTTCTTCCTGTGTGGTTTTTATTTGGTGACTTGTTATTGAGCGCAGCCCCAAGCGAGGAGTGTTCACGCTAAAAGAGAAATTTATAACTTCATTTTCTCTCTCTTTCTCTCTCTCTCTCAAACGACACCCTCCCCCACAGGCACATATAGACAAAGCGTTTTTCCTCTTGGCTTGTGACACAATGTGTTTTGTGTGTGTGAGCATGATATCACCGTCTCACCAATACCCAGGGGGCGAGCAGAGAGCAGAGAGGTGTGGGATCATTGTCTGTATTCCTGGTGTAATGGGGAATCGATGGATGATCAGCAGTTGGTGCAGGGAGAAGCAGAAGAGGAGTGAGGAGGAGCGTTCCGGATGAGAGGACAGACCGATGAATCGCCATAGGTCAGGACTAAAGGGAGTTGTTCAAGCTCTGACCTGTCAATACGGAGCGTGTCCAGGACTCAGGGCAAGATCATGATCATCAACATGCAGGAGTCGAGGCCATTAACACAGCTAGAATGATGTAATGATGATATCATGATTATAAGTACCACTGTCCACTATATTTCTGCTGAATTGTAGCGCAATGCGACCTGCTTCCTTTTCCAATACACTAACACTTTTTTGAGGAGTGCTGGTCTCCACCTTCAACACCACCATGGTGATGTATCTATGCTCTGATAGGCTCTTGACAACAACTTAGTCCAGAAATCACCAGCAGAAGATCGACAGGCACTCGTTGATATTTAGTCTGATGGCCAAATTTAAGGAGTTTTCGAGGCACAGGGCTCTGCGTGAGATTAATTTTTGTTTTCAAAACCAATACGATGTGATTAGTACACATTGAGCCTCTCCACAGTACAGCGAGGTGGCTAACTGAGAGTTGTTTCTGCACTGCAGGTTGAAACATCCTGATTTAGAAGAGTCATTGTCTGGTTCTATAATCCATATTTTGTTAATGTGATAATCCACGGGGCATTTTATAAATGTGAGTGTAATGATTGTTTGATTAAGTGTTTCCTTTGTACATCACTGACATGAACCCACCCTCTACCAGGAGCTTCCTCTTCAGTGAATACTATGCTGCAGAGCTCATATGGGACTCATGGTGGATTGGAAAAATGCCAGAACAGGAAGAGATAAATTAAGATGATTTCTGAAGTGAAATGTGCGGACTAACCTGGCAATTTTACAAATTTCCACAATTTGACATTGTTTTTTTGCCAGGCATCATTCTGTCGGTATTTGTCATTCACTTCCTTGCCTGTAGGTCTTTTAGTGGACACTTGAATGGATGGAACCATGAATATTGAAACTGTTGGGGGAAGCCCTGCTTTTTATGGATTGATGGATTGTCTGCCTGTCAGGCCAGGTGGAGCAGAGGCTCTAAATTGTCCATAGGAATGAATGGAAGTGTCTAAATGAATTGCAGCACACTTAGGTGAGGCTGCATCGCAAATATACATTGATACAGGTCGATTAAAATGCATCCAGCGAGGGAAGCGGTCCGAGACTCGAGCCCAGACAGCCGTTATGGTCTTACTTCTCAGATCGATGCCTCGCTAGAAGGTCTGGGGCAGAGCCCATACCAGCTGTGGTCAGCGGTTTGACCCTGCTCATCTGTAAGTATGAATCTGTGATGAGAGGAGGAAGAGGAGTGGTGTTTGTTTTTTGGTCTGGAATGAACCTGGCAGCCCTGTGGGTCCACTGGGATTTTTCTCACAGTGTCTAGTTAATATTTCAGAGGCACTTACGCTTTATTAGAGCAGAGAGCGAGAGAGAGTGTGCATGGGTGTGTGTATGCGTGTTTGTGTGTGTGGTGCGTTGCTTAATTTCTTTCTGTACATCAGTCAGACAGACAGACAGAAAAAGAGAAACAGATTTGGACAGACAATCACACTGGCACAGAGACACTCACAGTGAGACAGAGGACGGACGGACGGCTGTTGGTTGTTTACAGGATCAGGGTCCTCTGGCCTTCCAAGCTCTGACAGCTGAAAACAGCAAAAAACCTACGAGAGCAGATGAAAATCACTCGTCACTGCAGTGGAAGTCCCCAGTGTGTGAATGCAGCAAAGTTTGTTTCGCTGCTTGGCCATCACTGCTGTTTGTCTTTTATCAGTGTAAACATCAACCAATCAGACAGCCGTGACTCATATCCTATTGGCCTCAGAAAGTGATATACACCACTAAAACTCACACATGTTGGTGTCATGACATCGGCATGCCGGCATGGTCTCTGTGGGGAAAACAAAGAGCTCCAAAAAAGGGCACCAAATAGCTTCTGGTTTGTTCAGATCCTTAAAAGTCTTTAATGAGTTAATGTACTAATCAGATCTTATTTAATAACAACAATTTACTGTTTACAATTAACAACTTTTAAAGTATTAAAAGTCCTGACACAGTAAATAACAGCTCTGTCTCACCTTAGATACCTGTATCAGCGACTACAGCCCCGACCACATCCACAGATCAACATCTGGCTCCGCTGCAGCACCACAAGCAGGCCCACTTCGGTGTCTGCATGCTGTGACACAGCACCAGTCCTAGAAATCTAATCAAGGAGTCGCACAGTCTTTCATGTTTATGGTTCCTTACTCTGAAAACTGGGGCATGTTTGAGTGTGGTAAAGACACACTATCTCTAAATCTAAAGGTCAGCGTCAGTTGGCTTTTTGACATTCTTTAATTTGAAATTGTTCTTAAAATATCATTCTGAGCGCCTTTGAAAAGGTCTTAAAAAAGTACAAATTTAACTTAAGTAAACCTGCAGAAAGCCTGAAATGTAATAAATATAGTATAATATAATAAAATGATAAATTTATGGTAGCCAAAAATGTGAAAAAAGGTCAATCGCGGGGCGCACGTTTGAGAGTGCATACCACATAACACAGCGGGTTTGATTCCGCCCTGTGCCCTTTGCTGTATGTCTTTCTGCCTTGTCCTTCCTGTCTGTCTCTCTGCTGTAGCTATCATAATAAAGTAGAAATTCCAAAAAAAATAATCTAATAAAGATCAGTTATACCATGGAAGCAAAAACTATGATGAAAATCTTCTTTCAAAAGGATTTCACAGTACATAATGTGAACTGTTAAGTGTTGGTCAGTGTGTTAATGTTTACCTCACAGCATTCACATCTGATATGAAAGTCTTCATTCTATGGACTTTATTGATAGCTTGAGTGAAATGAGCGTTCAAGAAAAGTGCTTTGTAGAGGAAGTTCCCAGACTAACGAGCCTGAAGAGGACACGCGTTATGAGCTCTATAAATACACATACGTATATAAATACATACTAAGCTGCTGTGTGGCTCTGCGGTGCAGATCCCTGCAGGGAATGTCCCTGCTCCCTGAAAAACACTGCAAGTGTGAAAGGCAATTAGTGGCTTTAGCAGAGAGGCGGAGTGATATATGAGAGCGGAGGAAGAGGAGACATGTCTGGACTGGTGCAGAATTACAGGCCCTGAAGGGTTTTTAGTTTCCTTAACCCCTCTCCCTCTGCTGCTGCTCGTCTCTAAGGGTCCCCCCGTAATGGCTCCCAAAACACAGAGAGGGTCAGACGCACCGCCAGACACGAAAGTGTGAAAAGAGGAGAGGTGATTTGGGGGGTGAGGCGTGGTTTGGATCAAAACAACTCCTAATGGGGTCGGAATCTGGATGGGGGCTACGTACGTGAGCCGTACTTATATAGAGATATAGGTACTGTAGGTATGTATTTGGGAAACTGAAAAAGCTTTTTAAAAAGTCTTAGTATTGCAATAAACAGACAAAATATAATGAGAATAAAGGCAGACTTGTAATATTTCTATCAAAAAGTTCAAAAGTTAGGAAAATAAAGTTTGATAGTGTGAGAAAAGAAAAGTATAAGAGTAAAGTTGTAGAAAAAAAATGGAACCAATGAGGGTTGTTCATGTAAGCGGGAGTCAATATTCTGAGAAATCCTACACAGAGATGAATGTGAAAACCAAAAATCACGATGCGTCTTCACTCTCACTGGCGGGGGAAGACGGAAGTGTGAGGTGATAAGTTGCAAGGACAGGGAGGATAGGAAGAGGGTGATGAAGGGTGTCATTACGACGAGGGAAACGGGCCATGGGAAAGGGCTGCTCATCCGGGGCGTCCATACGCGTCCTCGCCATCTGAATTAGCATTATATCCTTGGGATGTAACAGAATACTGGTGACGTTCAAAGGGAGCAAATTACAGGCCGCCGTCTGGATTTGTGTGGGAACGCCAATGTGTGTGAACATGTACATGTATGAATGCTGAGAGTCGAGCTGATTTAGGTGTACATACATACATACATCAACACTTGATTTTAAAAAGTCGATTATTATTTTGCTGGATATGTAAATACAAAAGCTACACAGACAGGCAGACAAAAACAAATATGAACACTTTCCTGTCACTTCTTGTGACTTTGATTAGCAACACAGGTGTCGCATCCCAAAGATGCGACACCTGATGAACACCTGATGAACACCTAACACTGAATCTCAGAGTTATCTAACGACATGGAAAGGTGTAGTGTGTACGGGGCATTAGTTTATATTGAGATGCTGTATTTCACTCATTTACACCTAGAAATGTCGGCCAATGCTTGGTAAATCCTGCCCTTAGTGTGTACGAGTCCTGGAATGCGTTTAAGTGCGCATTTGAGAACGAGACAGACTGTTCGCTCTCACACGTCAGGTCCTTATGCATGTATTCATCAGAGCCTGGGGAGAGGCTGAGCGAACGGGTCAATAATCACATCTGAGGAACGCTAGCTCACTGACACAAATCCACGAGAGACACTAATCCACGGGAGAGGGGGAGAGGGAGACGGAGAGAGAGAGAGAGAGAGAGAGTGTCGAGGATACAGACCCACTCCAAAATCAATTAAAACCTAATTAGACTCTCAGCTTCTTCACAGGCCTTTTATCCTCAGTGTTGGCAATACGTCACTGAGTGTGTGTGTGTGTGTGTGTGTGTGTGTCAATTGTTGGCGCACGTTTGAGTGTGTGTTTTCCCTAAGCATGTGTCAGTTACAGCCCTAAGCAGGCGTTCTCAGGGAGAGCTGTGGCTCTCGCAGGCTCACCGTGGGAGTTTTCTGCCAAAGCCTTGACAATCGCTGCGGTAGTGCAGGATTACAACAAAGACACGTCTGAGGGAATTGGTCAGCGACTTCTTTACTCACCAGGATGAGTCTCTCGCTCTCTCTCTCACTCCTCTGGCCTGCTTGTGTGTCTATTTATGGCACTTTGAGCACACAGTTGAATGATGTCTCACATTTTGGTGCTGCGCTCAGGACGGATCAGCTCTTAAGAATGTGTGCTAATTTTGTTAATAATAGACACCACAGAGTTAACCCGAAATTTGTCATGGCACCCTTGAAGTTTGTTTGTTTAGTCCATATCACATACAGTCTGGGAGAGAGAGACAAATTGTCCAATTTTGTCTGATTGGTGGCAGTTTACTTCTCCATATAAAAATATTTGGCCTCTAATGGTTCCTCTGATATGAGCCTGTAAAGCAAAGGAAGGAGGTTGTGGATGGTAAGAAGTTACTTTGATGTATTTTAAAGTCGGAATGATAGACAAAGTTACAATCACGTTGTTATCATTGAGGCATGGCGTTATAATCGGCTATAGCAATTCAAGCTGCAGTGCTACGTGGACTCCACAGGCTCTCGGATCACCAGGGTTCACTCGATGCTGGGAGTTTGTGGTGTCAGGATACTGGTGCTGCTTGATTCCACGAGTAGATGAGTGGAGTAAACGAAAACGTGCATCAGGATCAGGAGGAACTGGGATCCTGTTTCTGGCTATGCCCATACTGAACTACCTATTCCTAGTGACACAAAAAAAATATAGAAAGCAACTTTCTAAGTAGTCCCCCAGACTATTTGCATGCAACACCATCAATTCAACATTGCTCTGGTACCCGTAATTGGTATCCAGGTCTCCATTTCAGTGACGTGTCACCACCAATATGCTGAAAGTAGGATTTAATTGGAAGTTTATCTCTTCCCCATATGTTATATGCTTCGGTCACAAGTTATTTTTGTTAATGCAGGGTATCACCTCGCGTATTCCTAAATATCCAGATGTGCCGTGGGGATTATCCCTCCATCAGCAGCGTCAGGTTGGATTCTGTTTGGGAATCAATACTCTGCCAAAAGGAAGCTTAGAATTGAACTTAATCCAGGTTTTATTTCAGACTGGCACTACAAAAGCCGTCTTAGTGCTGAGACGGTATTGAGAAATGCAGCCTGGTGCTGATTGGTACCTTTCATCTTAACTCCGCTTTGTTTGGGAAGCAGTGAAGAAAACAACTGGCAGACTCCGAGTGTGTTTGTGTGTTTTAAGGTGGCTTCAAACCCGCAGACGTCAAAGAACCGTGGCTGTAATTACTGAGAAAAAAGCCGCACAGTTCTTCTTTGACAGTTTTGTTATTCAAGCTAATTCTGTGGCGTGTGTGTTCGTGTGTATGTGTGTGTGTGTCCATGAGGTAACTGTCTTTGCTGCTGGGTTCCTGCGGCGATGCATTTAGTTACGCTGTGAATCACTGCATGGGAGGAGAGGAGACACTTGTTAGTAAACTCCACAGTAGAATAAATAATATGGAATGTACCAGGAAATTATTCACACACACAACACAAATACATGCTCAAGTTACAGAAGGGCGTACAAATAAAGATTACACAGTTGGACAACGTTCATATATTCCAATATTTGGCTGCTGAATGTGATTGATAACCTGCAAGGGCCTTGAAAACTTGACATTCACTCTGCATCACTAATACTCACCTCAAGAATCTCAACTTAGTGTGAAGGCGACAATAGGACGCGCTTTCCTGCATGAAGGCAAACACTACATACATGACACTATGACACCAAAACTTCACTTCATTATAACTTACATCGAGTCAGGATACTGACAGAATGAAAAGAATATTCTATAGCAGTAATTTTGTACTTCAGCACCTTTGGAGTTCTGGACTAGTTGCATTTCTGGTTTACATGTGGTACGATTGGCAGTTTAGAGTAAAAATTACAACAGTAAAAGTCACTTAAACAGTACTTAAAGACAGAGATACCAGCAAACAAAAATTATGGAGAAATCTTCTAGTCTGTCCCAAACATAAATTATTCCCTCACAGCCCAGTGATTCTGCATCTTCTGGCAGACTCTTAATCTTATCAACAGTGCTGTAGTATCAATTATTGGCGGTAACGTCTGGGGTCTTCCTCTAAATGACAGTTTTCATTGTGCTCAGCAGTCCGTCGGCTAACTAATACTGCGTGGTAAATGTAGGAATGTAACCATTTACAACATGAGGGCTGTTTTATTGTGAAAATAGCAGCTGGAGGAGCAGATGGCTTCGCCTCACAGGACCACAGTAGCAATGCAAAGGCACTTAGACTTCAAAATAAAATCATTATTCACTGAACAAACAATCTGTTGTGCATGGTGTTTCTTTCACTGGAGTCTGAATTCACTCTCTTTTCTTTTTCTTTTCTTTAAACACAGACAAAAATAGATGGATACTTACTACTACTTTTAAATGTTTCTAAATGTTTTAATTCGTAATAATTTTAGCCTCTTGATGTTTATTTAACATTTTAGTCTCTTACTGTGATTTTTTTCTGGTTTTCTTTCATCTTTGATCTTTTTCATCTTTGATTTTATCATGTTGGCGGTTTTAATGCAGTTATTCGTAGTCAAGAAAATATTTCATGTATTTCCTTATTTTGACCAATCTAATGTAAATATCATTGAAATGCAAAGACTAAATCCTGTCCCTGAAGATGAAATGTTATACATTTTACAGTTAAATATAAACATCTTGGCCTGCTTTGTCTGTGCGTGCCTTTCCTTGGACATTGTTGAATGACCTGGGAAAGACACACTGTACAAAGCTGTGAGAGTGGGCTGAATCTGGATCATTTCTGTCTCTCCTTCTCTCTCTCTCCTTGCCTGTCTGCGCCCACTTTATATTCTATGATCCCACTCTTGGAGTTTAGGAATCTCATGGTAATCTGACTTGTTGTGGAGTAGCATTGACATAGCGTTGTGTATCTGTCCTGAGGTTGAACTCCACACCTGTCTGTTTTTTATTAGCTTCACTTGTTGCGTAACCCTCTAACCCTCCATCTATGTTTATCTGTCCTCCCACTCCCTTCAACCTGAAAGCGGCTGCTAACAAAACATGAGAAGGCGACAGGAAATAAAACCTTTATCTGTTTTGTTTCCGTTCTCTCAGGTATGACTTCATCGAGATCCGCGATGGAACCACAGACTCGGCTGACATCCTAGGGCGACATTGCAGCAACATTGCCCCCGCTCCCATCATCTCGTCAGGCCCATCCCTGCAGATCAAATTTGTTTCAGACTATGCCCACCAGGGGGCAGGCTTCTCCCTGCGCTACGAGATCTTCAAAACAGGTGAGAGAGTGCGTCTGAAACAAGATTTGAGGCCATTAGCATTGTGTGATAGCTTAGTGTTGCGTTTTGACTCAGTCAGTTTAAAGCGATACTTGGTCGCTAACATTATTTTTCTATAATTAGTATGATTCTGTAGATATTTGCGATTTTCTTTTTTTTTGCAGGTCTATAGGACTTTGAATGAACCCTTATGGATCCATGTTGTTATATACAACAATTCATAACTTATACTACTCATGACATACAAAGGGCATAAAATTTCCCTTATTCTGGTTGTGTTTGGTATCATTTCATACAGTTTTTCCAAATGCATTCTGATATATAGAGTTCAAGAAGACCAAAACAAGATAGTGACTAGCTGTGCGTTGTTTAACCCCTTAAACTCTGGTAACCAATGGGTCTATCTGCTTAAACATGCGATTCTATTTAAACTTCTTCTGAAATGACTAAAGTTTCCAAACATGCCAATGCATTCTGGGGAAATCTGTGTAAAATTATAGTAAAATAATCTGCATTGAATAACGTATAATATACAGTATTATCATGATAAATAATATAGGTAAAAAAGATTAAAGAGAATTTTAATGGAAATCATTGTATAACAAAACAATTCATTAAAAAAACACCATTGCTTCAAAAAGTAATTATTACTGTTGGATTATAGGATTTAAAAAATAACAAAAATTTGCCACCGTGACCCTGACCAGGATTAAGCAGGTTAGAAAATGGATGGATGGATTTAAAAGAAATGCCTTTTGTATGTGGCACACTCACTTATGACATTATACATATACATTATTAATGGTTTACTAATATAAAAAGACCCAATAAATTAATCCAAAGTCTTTAAACAACCCTGAACAGTTTTCCATAAAAAGGCTAGGTAACCAATTCATTTACCAGTGTTTAAAGGGTTAAAGAATTATTTTACCATAAATGCTATAAAAATAATACATTTTAGAGATTCTAATGCTAATGTGCTTCAACTTTGCTCGTGTTTCTCAGCTGAAAAGAATGTTTTTCTCCTCTCCTCTTGTCAGATCAAGGCCTTTGCCGTGTTGTTTTCCATAAAGTGGTTTTTTTTAGCATTTTGCTGATGCGGGCTGTGCAATATAAAAGATCCTCCCTCATGAAAAATTGATGGTTGTTGCTGATTTTTGGGGGCATTAATGGATGTTTGACTGAAGCTGTTGCAGCAAAGCATTTATTGACCCTATTTGTCTGGATGCCAGTGCGTTCTTTGCTCTGCCATCTAAAAGTCCTTTATGAGAAACTTTTCCTGTGCCGAGTGCTAATGCTGGAGTAAACGATTTTGTCTAAGTTTGAGTCGTTCCTTTGGCCTGAGCTAATGGCCCATAACTTGTAATTGTTCCCTCTCACAGCACTCTCACAGTAGAGGCGGTCGGGCACGAAAACAAAAGTTAAATTAGAGCGCAAGAGGGGAAGAAAAAAGCACTTTTTAACTACTTTCATGCCTCCAGAAAACATGTGAGGAATGCAAGCTTAATTGGACCAGGATCCACTTCCTCCCAGAGGGTGGGGGAGGGGGGGGT
>OMNV01000495.1:18556-40787 GCA_900303265.1 Brotula barbata
GAACGGAGATTGATGGGGGAGGAGTGTGGGCCCAAATGGAATTTTCTGGAGGTCGGCAAAGTGCAGGAGGTGAAGCTCACTGTGCAGGTGTAATGGGAAATGTGTTTGTTTTGGTGGTGTGTGTGTGCGTGTGCAGGTGAAATGGTCATGTGGCCTCGAGGTTCCTAAAGGATTTATGTGTTTGCTCAGTATCCTTGGGTGTCCGAGGCAAAGCCAGCGTGTTTCCTGAAGGAAAAGTGAATATCAGGATTTATGGTACGCACAAAATTAGGAACGCGCCGATTTATCGCCGCCTTCCTCTCTGGTTTGGTGGCAAATAATAGCGTGACAGATGTTTGGCTCTGTTGGCCAGGCTTTGGATGGACGGTTTCTGTTGCCATAGTATATGTTCACAGAGAGTAAGAAATGGCTTCAGGAGTGTGCCTGCTGCATGTGCGGCCGGGTCCACTCGGCTTTTTCCGGAAGATTGTGTTTGTATGTGTGTGTACCTGTGTGCACGTGTGTATGTGGGTATTAGAGCAGGGAGTCGGGGACAGGTGCTTATGAATCAGGTAGGTGGTCGACAAGCCAAAATAGCTTGAGAACCCATACACAAAAACCCTGGAAAAAGTCCTTTGTCACCATTGTCAAATCCATAGAGATGCCACTGTGACATCATTTTCACACTGGTGAAATTTCTGCTCATAACACGGAGCACACTGGTAATACTGCTCATAGTCCATGATATAGAGCATTGGGAGTACTTTGGAGTTGAGTTTTCTCTGATCTGGGAGGCCGACAGAATGATAAGGGCCGTCTGATGGGTGGAAGAAGTGACATCACGCAGGTAACACATGGTCGTCTGCGCCCTGCTCTCCAGACAGTAGGGGCAAGCATGGAGTCAATCTTTCCAGAAAGCCAGAGAAACCCCCCGAAAAGGAGTCATGATTTCACTAAATACTGACACAGATACTAACTGATGTGTTTATTTACCAGACTTGAAGTAATCAGACTCACACTGCATGAACTGCTAATGGAACCAAGTGAACCAAGGCACTGTAATTAAAACCGGATAACAGAAACATTACTTTAACTCAAACATATTAGAAGGCGATGTGTGTGACTAAGTCAAGTCAAGTTTATTTTTACTGCCTAATATCACACAATTTCTCAAAGGACTTCACAGGCAGACATAGCAACAACAGATCCCATTCCAGCCCAGCACGGTGGCTTGGTTAGCACTGTAGCCTCACAGCAAGAAGGTTGTAGGTTTGAATCCTGGGGTGTTCAGCTAATCACTACTCACAATGCCCTTGACCAAGGCAAAAGGCCGAAGATCTGGCTTTGGTCCCCAGGCGTGAGTGTGTGTGTGTGTGTGTTTGTGCATGTGAGTGGTGCCCACTGCTCCTTGTAGTAAGGATGGGTTAAATGCAGAAAATTAATTTCCCTACGGGGATCAATTAAGTACCTTTCTTCTTCTTCTTCTTTATGATGACAAGAAAAAAAGTCTCCAAAAAAAAACTTAACATGAAGGAAATAGGAAGAAACCTCAGGAGAGGCAATTCAAGGAGAGAATCCCTCTCCTAGGTCCGGTGTGTAATAGGAAACGCATGTGGAATTAATTACTTATACAGAAATTCAATAACAATGTGGGAAAATACCATGAATGCAATACTTGAGACCTGGTTCAGTAAACGAGTCTCAGTTCCACATAGATGTGTTTCCGGTATGTGTTTTTAAGGTGTGCATTCCATTAAGAAACGAATCGCCACAGGTCTGCGTGTGTGTGTGTTTGCGTGTGTGTGAGAGAGAAAGGAGAGAGGGAGGGAGAGGGAGACTTGTTTTCCGTATCATGAACTAATGATATTCCTGCTTGTTTTTGTTTTGTTCATTCAGCCTTGTTACATAAGCAGTGAGTGTTACCACTCCAGGGGCTTTATGGCCGGAACAAGGTGTGTGTGTGTGCATACGTGCATGTGTGTGTGTGCGAGGTGTACAGTACGCTGAAACCAAATTATCTCCAGCAATGCCAGTTGAACCTTTGACTCTTCATCCATCCGTATCCCGGCCTGTCCGTGCCTCGCGCCTCCTCAGGGGAGTGACGGTGAGCGTTTCCCCCAAAACGTCTTCCAACACAAACACACTCACTCACACAGACCTCCATAATCCTGTCATACAGTGAAAGTGCATGTCTCCCGTCCTCCCCCTTCATTGTCGTGGCCTACTTTACTCTCCTACTCATGCGTGCTTAACCCTTTATTCAACCCATCTTCACCCCCCCACTCCCCCAAACCAGTCGCCCGTGCTGCTGACGCTGTTACCATGGCTACAGGGGGAAGACTTGCCAGCGAAGCCCCCTTTTTGACCCGTTCCCCGAAGCCCACCAGTAGCACCGTGGAGACGGATAGGTTGCAGCCAATCCTGATTAAGACTGGCAAACCTTTGGGTTGTGGTTGACCGCCGGTGACCGCTGGCCAGACATCAGCGAGGCCACGGTTGGGACTCGGCCTCAGGCAGACCTCCAACCAAGTGCCAGTCATAACACTGGGCCCCCGTCTGTTATTTTGATGCGGCCCTGCTGATTGGCAGCAGCTACGGCTCGGTGTTTACTCTTCATCCCATTTCATCAAATCCCGCAAAATCACATGCATCTAATTAAGTGACAAAAGGAAATTAAATTGATGAATAAATAATCTGGATGAGTGAGGATGGATGGAGCGTTTAAGACAGTCAGTGATTAAGGAAACATTGCAGACTTTTTGCATTTATTAGATGAGATTCTTGTTAGCACATTGAAAATGCATAAAACAACCCATAATTCTTGCGTTATGATTTGAAGAAATCCATTAAAAGACATTTTATTTTCTATTTTGCCTTCATTTTCCTATTCCATTTCAGTTTGGTATTATTTATACAGATTTCCACAGAATTAATCATCGTGTATGAGGTTTGTTTGCTAATGGAATGGCAGCTCTAACACCAAATGTTTCCCTCGAGAAATCCTGGCTCATCCATTAATCATCCGTTAATCTTTGGCTCAACACATGATGCATGTTGATCTGCTGGTCATTCTTCTCTCCTCTCTACATTCATACTCATAATTCAGATTTGCCATTGTCAGCTGTGTCTGTCTCAGACTTGTCTCTTTCAATTTATTTTGACATGTTGAGGTTTTTTAGGGAGTTTTTCCTTACATGCTAAGGGTTAATTTTTGGCTAGTTTTTCCTTGTTTTCTTCCTTGAGAGGTGTGATTTAGCATTTGTTCAGGATGCCATTGTGTTTAAATAAACTATACAAACTATTGTGTACACATTTAGAGCCAATAAATAAACGCCAAATATCTCCGGGAAGCGACAATGTGCAGAAAACACAGTCGGTGACCTCATTCTGACGTAAAAGACCTGAAGATCATGAAATTGTGTGTGTGACTTCCAGCATTCTGCTCTGTACAAAGCCAAATGTCTCTGTGGGCATGTAAATGCATCGCGTTGGAGAGAATGTTGTTTTCCTTTCCTTGTTGTTCACGTTGTTGTTGTTATTGTGGGTTTCCATCATAACCCCCGGTGGGCCCAACCCCTTCTGCCGCGTGCATACGTGCATGTACAGCCACTCTCAGATGCATGCCCTCAGGGAGGATAAAGGTGTGTATGCGTGTCTGTTGTTGGCTTTTTGAAGCGCCACGGAGCTGAGGCCCGGGTTGCGAGGACAGGAAGAGCAAGACCTTACGAGACGAGACAGTCTTTAAACGGGTGAAAGAACACAGACTCTGCGTGTAGCAGAGATATAGGGTGGAAGGAGGGAAGAGGAAGAAGAGGTGGAGGAGGTGGAAGAAGGAGGGGTGACACAACATGTGGAGCTGCTACTACATTAGGCACTCATGCGCAAGAAGAAGAGTGGATTCTCCCCAGCAACTCGCCCTGTCACCCCATTGCATCTCACACGCACACACACACCATGACCACCCCCTCGTCGCAGCAGACAGCTCTTGCCAAATGGCTATCTCACGGGCCTGCCTAAGACATGCCTGTGTGTAGGAGTGAGAGTGTGTGCTTGCAGGCTTCGCGCGCGCGTGTGTGTGTGTGTGTGTGAAGAATGGAGGATTTGCGTGTGGGCAGGGGGTGTCTTGTTTTTGGTGTGTTCATATGCTGTGAACTAATGAGCGCCAACGAAACGAGAAGGTACTCATGCATACGTGAATGCAATAAAACACACGTGGAGTGGAATACAGTAGACGAGCACACAGCGTTGGCACGTGGCAGGGTGTGTGTGTGTGTGCGCATGTGTATGTGAGAGAAAGAAAGTGTGATGCGACTACTTCCCTGCTACACACACACACACACACGCAGTGGTGCATTTGGAGTCATGCTGCGCTCAGATTGAAGTTTTTGTCGGTGGGATTCCAGTCTGCTGCACTGTGACCCAGTAAGAAACAAGGCCAATGTGTTACTGGGTCTCACACACCAGGAAGCTGTCACACACTTTTGCACACACACACACACACACACACACACACACACACACATTCATACTGGAGAGATACAAATAAGCCTGCAGCCAAAATCGCTCATGGGAGCAACTTAATAAAGTGAATACTAGGGGTGTAACGATTCATCTATTGCATCGATTTAGATTCAAACCATCCAGCTACATCGATGTTTAAACAGAAACTCATCCTTCCAGTGTGATTTATCAATCTAAAATCTCTTAGCAATTCAAAGACTCGATGGTATTGATACTAAGTATTTGCGACTTGTAATCGACGACAAACGTCATGGTTATGTGGATGTATTTTTCACTCCTCTAATAAAAGCATACTTTACCATATTTTTTCTTGCCCAGGACAAATACCCGCCCCTAAATTTTTGGCTAAATAGTTACTCTTTTGATTTTAATTCCTTGAATGTTATCGTATCCCTCTAAATAAACCAGTATCATCTTTGTATCACGGTGCCAATCATGTATCATGATGCGTAAGGTATCACTGATAAAACGTTACCTTACATCGCTACTGAGGACACACAAGAAAAATACACAATAAGGTAAACGCACACAGACACTAGAAATTAATGGATAGACAGATGGATGGGTACATCAGACGGATGGATGGATGAATAGAAGCATCCATACACACACGCACGTGCGCACACACAAACATTACATACGTCCTTTAAGTTGCCTTAACATTACTGTTTTACTGGCACTGGCAATTGTTCACTACACTTTACACACACACACACACAGAGCTGGGTTGACTCGTTGAGGGCATTGAGAGATATCACTGGTGGTTTGCTTTAAATTGCAGCCATATTTCAACATGCCTTCATCTGTGTGTGTGTGTGTGTGTGTGTGTGTGTGTGTTTGTGTGTGCCTACACAGCCAGGCCCGGTGCATTAAGGCAGATGATCTGCCGGTGTTTTGATGTCGCAGTGTGGGGGAGTTGACAATTGGGGTCGTGTGCTGCTTTCAACACGCGGAGGATGACGTGTACCTGTGTCAACATATTCGGCACAGTACACGCGTGTGTATGCAAAGCAGAGAAGTTGATACATACATAAACATGCGTGTGTATACATAAAGAATGAGGCAGAGAGAGGGAACGAAAGATAAGTGAGCAGACGAGGGCGTAGGGAGTGAACGAACACATGCGAGGGAAATATATTTATAACGCAACATTTTCCACCAGGCTGAAGGGACATATTTTCAAACATTTGTTGCAACTTTGCAGAAAAACTCCAACGCCTTCTCTACGCAGAATGCGATGCGATGTGACATAGCAAAAAGACACGAGAGTGACACGAAAAAACAAGTAGACAATACAACTTTCTATGGTGTCATCCAGGCTGGTTGTGTGCAAAACCAAGCCGACAGCCCAACATTGCTCTGATACACGAAAATCGCTTGGCAAAACACTATTTCATAAACATTTTTGAGTATGGATGAAGAGCGACTTATCCACAAAGTTAAAAAACATCATCAATATACACTACACAGAATATGAGCTGCAAGGACCTTAAAAAAGAAACTAGCTGGTGTGAAATAGCAGATGTCCTACAGATGTATATACTATGTTATTTATTCTGAGGCAACATCTGGTAGCGTTAGCATCAGCGTTCCCCGGACTGCTGTGAGTCAGGAAGTCAGGTCCATAGGCTACAGAAGGTTGAAAACTCCTCGTTTTACAGCAGCGTTTGAAGGAGATGTTGGTCATCTTCCAGCAGCCCGGGAGAAAGAAAATAAGCTCTGACAAAGACAGGGTTGCTCTGTAGGTCACGTGGTATGGTCAGGTTTGTTGGTGGAGTGGTTGCTGACAGACACGTAGTGTGAATCTGCACAGACAGACCGGGTCTTCGGTGTTTTCCTTCAGCTCTCTCGGTACTGATTGGGGTCAGTTCACCACCATTAACCAAGTGCAGACAGGGGAGGGCCAGACGTGAGCTTAAAGAGGCGCTCAAACCCTCAGCTTTTACAGGGCAGCCTGATAATAAGGCCTGGTGCCTCCGAGGAATGTCTGCCTTCCGAAGACTGTTTTCAGGAATATGGGCTGGTTATTAAACACAACGTTGCAGCTTTGTGTCAGTCAGGATGTTTACACTCCAAGCACTCCGAATATTTGTGTGTTCTGCAAGGAAGCATGTTAAGTTATTTATAAAGCACCTTTCATCTAAAATACTAATTTGAAAAGGCCAATTAAATACATCAGAATCCTTTAAATAACTTAAAACAGTAAAGAGAACTCAATTACCAATTGAGCTGTGCTCAGTATATGCGTGGCATAATTGCGTCGTGAAGCAATGGTTACATTTTTATTGTACGTCACACGGACCGTGCAAAAAAAATTAAGTTAAATGACAAAGGAGTATAGACTGAAATTACAGAACAGAATTTGCGTGATATTTATAAATTTAGCTCCGTAACATGTTCATGTCAATGAAACGCTTTCATAACTAAATTGCCCTTTGAGATGTAAAATTTTGCTTCACCTCAATTCAGTTCTGCAGGGTATTTATTAACACTGATGACATTAACAGACAGCACAGCTGGAGTTCAGGTAGTTTTACTGAAGTTTAAGGAATAAGGATCAGCTGCTGCAAGCTTAAGAGAACTGAAGACAGCGGAGCTCACAGTCTGTCTGACTGAGGAAATGTACGAGTTCAAAATCACTCAAGCCCACAAAGATGAAAAAAACAATAACTTAAGACTGCATGGAATTATGACAGATAAATCTGGGAGATTATAGGTCATACTTACAATATTTAAATTTAGAATCTTTGATCTCTGCTTTAATCCTTCATAAAAAAATCTATATTTAATAAACTTATGGAAAAATGCTTCCTCATAACCCAGGTTTGTTGTGAACTGCAAAATAAAGGGAGAAGTTTACTTTAAGATGTAATGTCATGTTGCTGATGTGGTGTCTTCACTGTCAGGATAAGGAGCCTTAGTTATCTGATCTGATCTGCTTCTCTCTATGTTTCTTCCTGCTTCTATCAGCTGTTAAAATCAGGCTCAGTTTTCTCTCCTCTATCAGTGATATATCACCTCTTCCTCTATTTTCATCAATCTATAATCCCTTTCCATGATTTGGTGCTAAGCACAAATACACCATGTATTAGCACAAACACACAGTTCAGAGCCCTGATGTATTTCTCTCAAAACCTATAGTGCAACCCCTTTGAAATGTGTGTGAGATGTGAAGTATTTGTTTTCTGTATTTACACACTTCACATTTGCGCCAAATACTTAGTAAATATGGGCCTATGTTGGAAGACTGACATCCTGTGCCACCGTGATTAGAAATGGCCGCAGGAAAAGCAGTCATTTAAGGGTCATCAGCTGGGTAACGGGCCACTACTGCAGGCATTTCTAAGGTGCAGTTCAACAGGGACCTCCTGAAAGTCCCACAGTCTCTTAGCAGCAACATCACATGAAGATCTTTGCCCTTCGGCTCAACATAAAAATAGAGTGGATCCAAGCCGACTGTTTACAGCCTGTATGTAAAGATAGATGTGTTAGAACAGACAGAACACGTAGACGGCAGATCAATGACTGAGTAGATATTTGTGTAAGGTCCAAGCGGGACCTTACACAAATGCATCCTCGTCTGCGCCCGCATTGATGTGCTGAGCCATAAACACTCAGCCATGACTCAGGCTCCCCAGTTGGCCCAGCAGCAGGGGCTGATGGGTAGATGATCTGAGCCACACAGCTGCCGCTGCAAGGTGAGCCTCCCAGGTCACATAAATCTGCATAGCTAACGAGGGGCAGCCGCACAGGGCCCACTTAGAACCATTATACAACATTTGCAGTGTGTTTGTGAGCAGAGAGTAACGCTTTGAATGTGTTCAATAGACTCTACTCCAGCATGAATGTATGTATCACCGTGAACATCGCTAAATGTGATGTCACACATATGAGAGCGGCATCTCTAAAGTGATAATCAATGCAGTCTGCTGTTAGAAATGTGGAGAAAGATTAATTACAGATTAAGGATTAACAGACACATAAAGAGAAACTAAACAGCAATGTGGAGGCGTGTCGTCACACAAGGGAAAATATTTCTTTTGCCAGAATACCTGTTGAAGGACAATGGCAGTTTTTTTACATGCTTTCCTTTTCCTTGCATTCTCTTCTTAGGAAAGGTGAGAAACCCTAAACTTTTAGTTTGAAAATAAACTATAAAAAGCCAGACTACAGGACTGCCAGTCCAGGCTTTCCTTAAAAAGTGAGTTTAAAAAAAATATGAGATAGGCTTTGTTGATCCCAAGGGGGTAGTTCAGGCATTACAGCAGCATAAGAGACAAACCAAGTGGTTCTGTACGTAGAAGATGGTACAGGTTGTACATACAGACACGTCCACGAACATCACCTCTACCCATGTTTGGATTTATGAAAGGCAAGGCAATTTTATTTACATAGCACATTTCATATCCAGGGCAACCCAAAATGCTTCTCAGTGAGTACAAGAATGCACCTGTGAAACACACGCATACAAATGATTTAAAAGTTAAGATGACACATGACATATAAATGATAAAACATGTTGTCAGTTGATGTTTGAGAGAAGCTCCTGATGGTGCAGACCCTCAGCTCTCTCGGAAGCAGGTTCCACACAAAGCAGACTACTTCCCCATGCTTCATTTACTCTCTCAGGATGAGCAGCAGACCACACCCTGATTATCTCAAAGTTCCACCAGGTTTGCTCTGTTTCAAGGATTAGGATGTCAGGATTATATACATAGGACCATAGCTACAGAGTGATTTATATACTTTCAGAAAGACATTAAACAAGAAATGTTGTGAACATCTTGTGTCTGTATTAAAAAAACGAGGCGGCTGATTGGTCGATAGGAAGAGGCGACTGTTGATCCAGCTGAATAAAAGAGCCATTAGCCTGCTCGTATCAGGGATTCAACTTTAGATGCGCCCACTCGAACAATTGCTCAGTGTTTTTGCTCCTCCATCTGAAACCAGAAACAGTGTGTGTGCGTGTGTGTGTAGTTCTGTGTGTATACTGTATATTCCAGCACTCTGTCAGTGATAAACGATTTTCCCAAACACCCTCTGCTAGTCAGATGAGATATGGCCGTGTGATCGATTGTTTATGCCTGGATCTTCTTTAATATGACTGATTGCTTTTGCCTTTCTAAATATCCTCTTATCCTTGTGTCCACTCCAGGCTCGGAATTCTGCTTCCGCAACTTCACCAGCACCTCCGGAATGATTGACTCCCCGGGCTTTCCCGATAAATACCCACATAACCTGGGGTGCTCGTATATGATCATCGCCCCACCACACATGGAC
Source organism: Brotula barbata (assembly GCA_900303265.1). Classification (NCBI taxonomy): domain Eukaryota; kingdom Metazoa; phylum Chordata; class Actinopteri; order Ophidiiformes; family Ophidiidae; genus Brotula; species Brotula barbata. Next base: position 28,337 of record OMNV01000495.1, read on the forward strand.
ATCACGCTGACTTTCCTGACCTTCGATCTGGAAAATGACCCCCTGCTGGTGGGCGAGGGTGACTGCAAGTATGACTGGCTGGAAGTCTGGGATGGCCTGCCACAAGGTGAGGCTTGGGCGGGATACACACACACACGTCATACATACTCGGGGTGAGAACCTCACAATTGAATTTTACATTAATTTTGTTGCTGATGTAATATGTCTTATGATACTGTACTGTTGTTTATTAATTTATTGTCATACCTTGCTTCGAGCTGTCAAAGCTATAGTCTGCTTCATTACTCTTTTTAAAAAGTCATGTTTTCAATGCAATTTTTGTGACATATAATACTTATAAAGAAGTGTTATGAAGGCTACTCTAGCTGGAATTACACGGTCCAAAAAGAGACCGCGATATCCACCGTCACATCATTAGTTTGCACATTTTTAGATTGTTTTTACTTTTTAGATGGCTGTTAATCCTTAATAATAGAATAAGCAGCTTTTGAAGCGGAAGTGTTAATTTGTCACTGCAACCCAGTCAATGTTTGTGTTTGTGTTTGACTCTTACAGTTTGTAATTCAGCCTTTGTCTCACCAGTCATGCACATTGCGTTCTCGTACAAATCCAGATAGCGGCCTCTAATTTACTCTCTTTGATGTCACCAGCATTCTGATATGTCCCACGAAGGAAACGTTATTTTAGACCGTGAGCACAGAGTGTGTGGACGCCCCCAAGGAGCAGCCCTTTCCCATGGCCTTCTTCCCTCGCCATAATAACACCCTTCATCACCCTCTTCCTATCCTCCCTGTCCTCGCATCTTATCGCCTCACACTTCCTTCCTCCCCCAGCCAGTGAGAGTGAGGACGTGATGAGTATCTGTTTGTGTCCAATCGGGGGTGCCGTGTCTTGTGAAAGCGGCCTTTCGTCTGACATCAGGAAGTGGCGAGAGAAAACATTTGAGGATGTTATCGATGCCTTTGATAGTGGCCGACATGTTAGTCCTTAAAGACTTGCGATGAGAGGTAGTGGAGAGTGAGGGACCATACACACACACACACACACACACACACACAAACACATATACACACACTCTCTTCCTTGGTCTCTTTCTCTCTGCTCTGTCTTGCTCTTTCTGTCTGTCGTCCCCTCTGTCAGTCTCCGTGCCTCTTGCTTTCTCTTCCTGTCTCACAGTGTCTCTCTCACTGTTTGTATGTCTGTCTTCCCCATCTCACTCTCTCTCTCTGTCCCCCATACTTTCCCTTGCTCTCTCTCAATCCCTCTACCTCCCCCCGCCCTTTCCTTCTCTTTGCACTGCTTTCTTCCTTCCAAAAATGCAAACCTGAGAGTGGTGGATTTGCTCTAATTATTAAATTTTTCGGTTGCTAAAAAGGGATTTGGAGTGGATTTAAAATTCCAATTATAGCATTGAATTTGCCGAAAACAATTTAAACCACTTGGAGTCTAGAATTAGGAGGAAATTAAAGCATAACCCAGTTCCAGTGAGGCTGGTCCTCCTCGGGCGTGAAGGAGGGCTGGAACACGAGACAGGAGAGGGAGAGAGGGAGAGAGAAACTCTTGAGACTGTTGTAATCCTCGCTAGTGTGTGTGTGTGTGTATGTGTGTGTGTGTGTATATACAGTATGTGTTAAAGCAGGGATTTGAGTTTTCCCTGCTGGGTCCTGGCTGAGACAAACACAGCAGATGGGGGGATGGACAGAGAAAAAGAGGATAGAGGAGTGATGTGGGCATGCTGTGACTCATTACGCGACACTTACTTAAGCAGCATGGCCACCGGGAAAAAAAGTTACCAGAGTGCTCCACACTTTTTCTTCTCACTTTCAAAATATTAGTTTTGAAATGCTCAACAGCCAAACTAAATGCAGGTTTTTGTAATACAACATTGATCAACAGAAGCATTTGATGGAGAGAATGAAGTCACATGCATCTAATGTTGGTGTAAAACTAAATCATATGTTACCGTTTTACTGTACGACACAAGCAGAAGTTTTAGCAACAATTCTCTGAAATATTTATTCTATCCATCCATGCATATGTCTTACTCGCATGTTTGACAAATAACAGGAGGAGATTTATGTGTACGTTAATATATTTACATTAGATGATTAAATGATTAAGATGACTAACTCATTGTTTTTACAAATACTTGGGATTTCCTGTTAGTAAATATTATAAACAAGACTTTGAAAATAAAAGTATTTTAAAATTCATAATCTGCAAGTTTTCGCAGAAAAAAATTAATGAATTAAAAATCCAGATTATGATGTTGTTTTTGTGTAAAAATAATTGGACTGATTTTCAATTTTAACTTTTCTCCGTGTAGGATTTTTCATAAATGGTGTCTGACCTGACATCAATAGGAAAATGATGCAGGCAGATGGTTACTCGTAGTGAGAGTTGCATTCTGCATGGAATGGTTGCCCAGCAATCTGTTGTTATTACAAAAAACACAGCGAGCTTTTTTATTAGTATTTCTCGCTGTGACTGTTGCATTTTGCACAAAATTATCACAGTAGTTGTTTGCTAACATGCAAACAACTCTTGCTACCATTAGCTGTAGAAGTAGTTAAAATATAGATGCAGGATATTTTGACTGACAGTATGCATATGTTTGTTTTGTGTGTGCGCATGTTTAGTGGCTCCTCTGATTGGTCGGTACTGCGGGACAAAGATTCCTCCAGAGATCCAATCGTCCTCTGGCCTGCTGTCCCTCTCCTTCCGCACTGACATGGCCGTGGCCAAAGACGGATTCTCCGCCCGATACAACATGACGCACAAAGAAGTCAGCGACTGTGAGTGCCCAATAACTTTTTAACATCTACTTTTTGTGTGTTTGTTTACCCATTTTTATTCCCATCTCTATTTTCTGTCTTTCAAATAGCTTTTCTCCTCCTGTCAGTCTGTCTTCATCTCTCGCTCCTCTCAGCCTCTCCGTCTTTTTAAGCTATTTCAATCTCTTGCTCCTCTCAGCCTGCTTCGCTCCTCTGAGAGACGATTTACTGTTTACTATAAGAATATAAATTAACCTCACCTCAATTTACCTCTGCCCACCTTCTGAGCTGCTCTCTCTCTCCTGCCCTTTGTCTGAGTTCATATTTTTATCTCCATAATTTTCTACTTTTTTCACTTCTTTTAGTTTCTCGTCTGCTGTGATACGTCTCATTCCATGTTCATTCCCCTTTAGCAATACCTAGGTCATCCGTTCCATTCCTCCATTACTACAGATGAAATTGGCATCATGAGTTAAATAGGCAAATAAGAATAAAAAACTAAATTAATAAAATTCACAATAAAAAAAAATAAAATATGTTTCTTCATTCTCTCTCTTCTTCCCTCTTTCTTCCATTAGCGTTCCACTGCAGCATGGCGTTGGGTTTGGAGTCGGGAAAGATCAGCGATGACCAGATAACAGCGTCGTCTACGTTCTATGACAACCGGTGGCCACCTCGGCAGGCTCGCCTCAATAATGACGACAACGCCTGGACGCCCGCTGAGGATAGCAACAAAGAGTACATACAGGTCAGTGGGAGGCACTGCTCCAGATTAACAATGGTTCCACACGTGACACAACGTATGGCAAATTAATTTACACTGGGAGAGTTTTCATATAGCAACATGAAAGAACTGAACCAATCTTAACTAGAGCCGGGGGCATGGACTCAGAGTTTGTCTCAACAATCCTAACCTCACCACTTCAGTCATTCAGTGTTAGCTGGCTAGCTATACCTAACCCTAGCATGCGTTAGCATGAGGTAACTACCTAACTTTCCTATTTCCACTCATTTTGTTTGAAAATATGCAACATCATGTTCATGTATAAAGGACATCATCGATTGATCACAGCTAACCTCTGACATTTCTTGACAATCAATGTTTTATAGTCCTACAGTGACAACAACGAACACACACAATCAAACATGGCTCCGCTTGTCTGCGGCGTGTCCGTTAATTCCACTGGCTAACATGACTGCGCAGAATTTTTGTCATTGCGGAGTAAGACAGGTGCATTTTGCAAACGCGACAAACAACAGTGTCTTTGTTTGTTACGGTGTAGAAACCAAAATTTTTTTTGTCATTGCCAACCACATAAAATAATTTGTTGAGTTCTGTGGCACGTGCTGACTTTGAATGTGTTATTACAGTTTGAATAGCTTTTGTTTGTTATTTTACACATTTTAACATATATCTGAATTTCAAATAAAAAGTGCCATCGTGCCCAGTTCCTGTATCTAAAACCTATACAGGCGTGCTGCCGTGTATTTCAGCAGACAGCAGACGTTTAAAACGGCAAATAAACTCTTCATCACCTGGGAACAGATTCAGCCACTACAGTGTGATAACAATCAGCAATAAATAAGACGTCTGAATCAGCATAAATTATATAGGCAGAGGACAGGAAGCGTAACCAAAGTGCCCCAGTGATACTCAAGAAGACATACCCGTCTCATATTCAAATGGACAGCAGGACACACACACACACACACACTGGAGGAAATGGAGGAACTGTGAACGGATGATAAGGAAGTGCTTCTGCACTCTCAATCTTTCCTGTCTGACACGCGCACTCGCAATTCACACACTCACACACTCTCACACACACACACACACACACATACGGGTGCTCACGTATGTATGCCTACATAGACACACAGACGCACACAGACGCACACGGGCTCACGGAAGAGTGCCAGCCAAGCACCAGTTGATTGATGAAGGTGCTCTTCAGGAATGCATCGGAACGCTACGCCATTGATCTTTGCCTGCAGCTTTCCTCCCCTGACACACTCAACAATATGCTCGCACACACACGCCACCTAGGCTTCCTCAGCAGGAGGCCACAGTTGGTGTCCATTCCCCGCTGTGTGTGTATGTGTGACAGATAGACACAGCAGCTGCTCTGTCTCTGTTATCTTCATCCTCCCTGTGAACCACAAACTCACAGTTGTTCGGCTCTGCTCCACTACTCTCAACGGTGAGCGGAGACAGAAGGGACACCTTTGACAAACCTCACCAGATTACACGACCTACGAAGCTACCTTTTCAAATGTCACTGAAACTGAAATATACATTAGTTTTATTTTGGCCCTCCATGCATGATGACATTAATTATACAGACATGTTAAATCTAGGCGTAACGATATGTAAATACACTCACACAGACTTAGTTCGTCTTCAATGCAGAGAGCTTGTGTAGGAATGGTTTGGCTGGACCCCCAGGTTGGATGTTCCAGAGTGTATAAAGAATTTTTCACTGTTCTTCACTTCTCTAGGTTGATCTGCACTTCCTCAAAGTTTTGACAGGCATCGCCACACAGGGGGCCATTTCTAAAGAGACCCAGAAGTTGTACTTTGTCACCACCTTCAAACTGGAGGTCAGCACCAACGGGGAGGACTGGATGGTTTACCGGCATGGCAAGAACCACAAGGTATAACTTAACATATCTTCATCTCTTCACACAACTGTAACAGTGGGGCCAGGGCATAGATCCATTTATTTGAACCTTCCACCTTTGTGCCATCGTGATGTGTTTGTCAACAATACTGGCACTGTTTGGTAGCCAGGAGCGGTTTCATTGGATGTAATATTTCCTGAAGGAGTCTTTACCCCTTCCACAACCTCAGTCACGACCTCAGTCATAAGGTAGAGGGAGAGAATTGGAAGGAAGAAGAGATAGAACAAGGCGAGGAAGCTGACAAGGAAGAACAATGGAGTCCTCTGTGTGCCCTTATCGCTGTGTGCTATTCATCATCTTTCTCACTCTCTCACACTCACAGACGCACACACACACACACACTTAGGGCCATATTTACCAGGCATTTGTAGTCATTTTATAGTTGCAAATTGGTATTTGCTTAGAGATCACACTGAGGTTTTGTGCCAACCAAATTACAGTAAAGTAGCAAAGGTAAAAAACTTGTGTATTTTGGTTGTCCCCCAAAATAACCCAAAAATAATAATAAATGCTTTTAATGGCTGAGAGAAGGAGGAAACTTTCCGTTGCTCGTTGAAGACCTTTTTGTTAGAGAGATCAGACAGCTCTGATGCCTCTTTGTAGTGATCACAGTGAAGACACAACAGCAGCAGTGTCACGTTAAACCTTTCACACATCTTTTCTTTCTCTCTACCCACCCATGATGGATCCATGTGGAAGTATTTGTTCGCAAATTTATTACATCAATAGTAAATACCTCGCAAAATTTAAGAATTGTGGCAAAATCTTACGTTCTCAGCAGTGATTTGGTCAGTTTAATAAAAATTGCGGTTGTGGCTGTGCTATAAAAACATTTTCAAGTGGCTCCAAACTCAGCAGCAGAGATTCACAGGACCTTGATTTTTTCAAGACAAGGCTCAGAGCATTTTTGTGATTTTGCCAAGCTGCTTTGTGTGTAATGCAGCGCAGGGAAGGAGGTGGCAGTGTAGGACTGGATTCAGGAGGTCCAGTACAAATTGTTGTTGTCATGGTGCACTTATACCAAACCTGTCTCCAGAGGATTTGAACTTTGTCCCTCATATCTGGGTTAAGGTCATTGTGGATTTTCAGCAGATAAAGTGGCAGGGGTCTGTGTGCGTGTATGTGTGTGGCTCTGCTCAGACGTGAATGTAAGAATGCGTCCTGCGATCTGATCTCATGTACCCACTATTAATGCATGTCTTGAGGTATTAAGTTTACATTGGCATTTCAGCCACGTCCAACTGTACCTTTTCCCCTCCATCTTTATAGAAATGTCCTCACATGTCGCCCGGTTGCGATATGAATCATCCATTTTCTGTTGTAATCCAGACAGACAGCATGTTTCAGGTGAACTCCATCCAGTTGATGAATCCATTTTGCCTCTTGGTTTTGTTGTGGCTTCTTCCATATTATTCACTTTTCTTTTTTATTCGTTTTGTTATGTCAGGTATTATCCAATCTCAGGACGCATTGAGGAAGCATTTGGTATGTTAAGACTTGTATTTATTTGAGATTGGATAGTTCGGATCAGATTTTAAAACCAAGTCTGAGTGGGGTCTATGTGTGAGTGAGTGTGTGTGTGGATGAGGGATAAATCCCTACACACTCTCATTCAGACCGGGGGTCCCCTCTGTGTATTCTAGTGATTGCTTTAAGTGGATCTGGTATTGGTGGGGGAAGGGGATGGTTAATATGGAGATTATCAAGCAAAATGTGGATTTGACTTAAAAAGTCAACATCTGTGGAATTTATTAGAATCCTCCAGACCCCTAAACGCCCACCCATCCCCCTACCTCAGCCATTTATTTCCACATCCCCACACCCAGTCATTTAACCTCTAACTGATCTCTCCGTCTGGCCGTGTGTGCGCATATATACATATATATTTAATTGTACATATGATACTATATATTATTTATCTTTACACTGTATACTGTAAAATTAAATGCAAAGATACTTGTGTTCTTCTAATGTCGCCGTAATGGTTATAACTGGGTGCAGAGTAATGGAAGAACTCATAGTAGTACAACATTTGTCCTACACATTAAATCCATCTACACAATATGGCAACACAGAGAGGAGAGAACCAAAACCAGTATTTAGTGGGACCTGAAGTGGGAACCATGACAACATCATCCCTGCATTTTCACCCAAATTGGTGAAAATGCCGGCCGGTTTACTTGATAGCACTGGTAACATGCATGTGAAAAAGGTTGGTCTGCACAACCAGAACGTTTTATGTCTGAATTTTGTTGGGTTCAATTTCAGTACTCTGTATCGGACCAGGCTGTACACCGATTTGTCAAATTGCAATCAATCAGTGGTACCTGGAGTTGACCTGTCGGTGCTGCACTGTGAAAGAGCCCTTAAGTGGCTCAAACTCAATTCTCATCACGTCCTGGAATAACTTGGATTTGGTTCATCTGATTGTCATTTTAATGGTCAGCTTTAAGCTAATATCATGATTTTAAAAATGTTGCAGATTATACAGCTAGTTATATTTATGTCTGTTTGTGAAAAGTGATCGTGTTCGTGCGTCACATTTGATTTACGCGTAAAAGTAATCTTTACTCCTCACCTCAGCGCGTTTGTTACGAGTTTATTTTGTGTCGTTTATTGTCTGTATTCTCTGTGGTAACAAAGATTTAAAGCCTATAGTGACGATTTGACAGAGAGGAGGAGGAAGAAAGGCATTGTGGGACACAACCATTTTCACTGGAGCGTAGGAAGAGAAAAACACCAGCGCTGCAGATCGCAATCACCTCAGTCACACTGAGCATACAGGCTGAGTGTGTGTGTGTGTGTGTATCACTGTGTGTGTTCTGTATGCTACCACACCCTCATGACTTGTGAATTCTAAATCACACCACTCACATGCACCTCATTATGAGATGAGGTGCTAGCACACGTAGGAATTATACACTTACACACACACACTGCATTTTATACTGGCAACATAGACACATATTTGCATACAAGATTAACATTTAACACACACACTCGCCATCATCTGTGAATTGTGCTAACAATCAAAAAACACTGGGTGGCTGTGCTAAACCTGTCACACACACACTCACATACACACAGCAACCTGGGAGTGTAGAAAACAGTTCGCACAGCACTTCAGTATGCTGCTCCATCGCACTGCGACTCACACACACACACACACGTGGGCTGACACCGTTTCCTCACAGCGAGAGGAATCTCGGTTTGAACCTCATCCTTTCAGCACGCTCTCATCGCCTGTGTGAGTTTCATCCCAGTTTCTAACGCCGTCACCTCTAGTTTGGGTTAATGCTGCTCCCATTGCCCTTGAGCAAAGCAGTGGTCCTTGGAGTTGATCTATCGGTGCCATGCTGTAGCTGCTCACTGCTACGAGTTTCGTAATCCCAATTTGAGGGGTCCTCCCCTAACTCAACATGAAGGTACGACTTGAATTGAGAGTCTGTAGGAAAATTGGACGTGTAAAAGTTGTGTACTAGCTAAGCCAGAAAGATATGTCAATTGGTGTCACGTGACACAAATGTTTTTTGTGACTATGACGGTACAGTACCTAGTTCAGGCTGTGATTGTGATAGGTTCATACTTTACATGTCAGGATATGAAAACGTAGCTGGTGGGGATTAATTAGCAAAGCAATTTTGACACCAGTTTGCTTGCTCATGTCCTGTGCTGATCCTTTGTTATACAAGACACAGTTAATTCTGCAGATACATAAAGGACACATACGCACGCACGCACGCACGCACACATGCAGGAATACACACAACAGCTAACACTGATACACAGAGGGAGACATCATCATAAACAACTGTGGGGGTGTAAGACAATTTCAAAGGATCACAGCTTCAACCTCAGCACACACACACACACACACATACGCACACATACGCACACAACATACACAGAGTCCCTTTAAGAGGCAGTAGTGGAGAGCGGCCAGCTGGAACCATTTCATGCTGTCAACATCTTCATACTTAGAAGAGATGAGGAGAGAGAGAGAGAGAGAGAGAGAGAATGAGGAGTGTAATGGCCAGAGGAAGAGTCTCTGGGACGAAAAGAACAGGGAGAAGGAAATAATGGGCTATGCAGAGCTCAGCGACACTACTACCCACAGTGCCATCATAAAGGCAAGGGAGGGTGGGGAGCATACACAGACCGTCAAACAAACCGACAGACAGACAGGGTGAGAAAATGTAATTTGTTTATGAAATCAGAACCAGATTTACGAGTTACAGTAAAATTTTATCCACTTTTGATGTAAGCAAGTTTACTTAAACACACACACGTACACTTTTTACAGTGACCTCATTCTTGCGGAGGGTCATCAATAGTTGAAGACCCTTGGTGCTCTTGTCTCATCAATGTCCACATAGAGAGTCCGACGTGTGTGTGTGTTCTTTATATATTCATAACTCCCTACATTCTGAGACACAACATGAACGCCTTAATTATTCAGTTGTGTGAGGGGTGTGGTTACATGCCAGTTGTCAGGCAGGTTTCAGGAAAATCCCCGGTCAGTCCATCTGAACAGCATCACAATCACAGTTGGTAAATGACTTCTTGCTCAATTTTTACCGGGAATGTCAGGTCAGGCATTTATAAAAAAATCCTATACGGAGATGTGTGTGAAAACAAAAAATCAGACAAATTACTTTTAAAACAAAAAGCAGCCTGTAATTTTAGTCATTTAATCAATCAGTCTAAATATTCTAATGTCTCATACATTTGATTGGCTGATGATAATATGTAGATTTACATCCTCTAATTATTTGTCTTGTGATTAAGACAATCATGAGAGTAAGACATTCGTATGGATGGATGGAATGAAGGAGATGGCGGTTACTTCAAAGAATTGTTGCTTTAACTTCTGCTTGTATCGTACAGTAATACGGTAACCATAAACAGATTTTACACGCATGTGATTTAGATTTACAGCAACAATAGATACATGTGGCTTCATTCTGTCCATGAAATGCTGCTGTTGTGCAATGTTGTAAAACAAAAGCTCAAAAGCTTTTCTGAAAAATCCTGCGCAGAGATGCGTGTCAACACTAAAAATCATTTAAAACAAAATGGAAAATTTGGGTTAAATTTCATTGTTTTGTGTGTGTGTTTTTTTAACAGAAATGTTGAGAATAACCACTTAACCATTTAGGTAATTGTGAAATTTTAATACACAGGAGAGAGATTTTATTCTCTAAAATCATCCACACACTTATCGCAGGTGTAAATCTGCCTGATTGTTCACAACAAGTCACTCAATGATTAACCATCTGCCTCCCAACCCGGAGACCTTTGACCCCCCACCTCCAGGTAGCCTCAGGATTCCCATTGTCTCTTTGTCTCTTGCTCCTGAGTGCTGGTGCTATGGGGGGCATTTTGTGTGATCACTGTGTGATTTAAGGATGCCTTAAATCACACAATGCTTCTGCTTGTGTCCTACTGCTAATTACTTATTGTAGTGTTATAGACCTTACCCGAGTGAGTGAGAGAGAGAGAGAGAGAGTGAGAAAGTGACAGAGAGGGTAAAAGAGTAAGTGAAATGGAAACAGATGTTGAAAGAGTGAGTGAGAGAAAGAATGGAAAAAATAAGTGACTGAGTGAGAAAGAGTCAAAAAGTGATTGAATGCGAGTGATGGAGAGCAAGACGTTGCCCAGATTGTGTTTTATGATATTGGAGACTCATTGCTGTGCTTTGTTTTGCTTCTTATATTGCGTCTCTTGGTTTGTTTGTTTCCAAAGGAAAAATGGAAAAAGTCTCTTGAGAATGGACTATCGAACAAACCGTCCCAAATCATTCTTTCGTGTCAGTAATGTTGGCTGTATCCCTGCTTTTATCCATGGACCAAAACAAAGAAAAGCAGCTGGTATTATTCTAATGCACCACTGCTAATGGCCTTTCAGTCCTGATGGGCATCACGTGTGTCGGTACGAAGCCTTTCTGGGAAGCTGCAGCAGTATTCCACTGACAGTATTTTGAATGCGGAAAAGACTTTTTCATCGTTTCCACTCGACAAATGTGCTTCATTACAATTCACACTATCTCGTTACTTTCTTATTGAAATGTTGAAGCTATTTGATCAGTTTAAGAGTTATAGATGCTCCGAATATACGATAATTATTAAGTGATTCGCTTGAAAGCCTTCTGCAGGTTTCCAATGTTAAATCCAAGCATGTACCCTTGCACGTCCTGTACAAATGTCATTCGCTCTTTTCTTCGTGCTGGTTTTGAAACGTTTTATTGTTCCATGTCGTGACCTATTTGTCAAATTCCCTATCTAGCACATGCCTGTCCAAATGATATGGAATTCCAGACATTCCATAACCAGTGGGATTATGACTAATATGGCTTTGAAATCACACTCCAGGGCTTTTATTTGATTTTGGCTGTGGCCTGATTTAATCAAGTGGAGCTGACAGATCAGTGTGAGTGTTTGAACAGATAAGATGGGTTATCTGTGCTGTGTGAGGAGAGACAGGACCCATGTTTACCTCAAACCCACACACGAGGGTCTGCTTCATGTACGCCCCACTTGTCCTCAGCACTCCTCACGCAGAGAGGTTGGAGGGGAGACGAAGGGAAGACAGTCAAATAAAAAATGCAGCAAGCCGGAGAAAGAGAGGATGACTCCGGGGAGGAAGGGTTCTCTGTAGAATAGTTAAAAACAGATGAAGAGGAGTGAGTGGGTGAAAAGGACAAAGAAAAGGTCAGTGAGAGGTCAGCAGATAAATTTTAATGAAGAAGATGAACAGAGGGATGAATAAAGTGTCAGGTAAATTTTAGGAGACAGGAGGATATCACATGATCAAATCTCAGGATTGTAGCTCTGAAGCGCTAGACTACGTGGAGGAAGACAGGGTACACACACACACACACACACATACACACACAGAACTGGACAGCAGAGGATGTCCAGGCACTCACTGATATTTAGTCCAAGGCCCAAACTTTAGGAAACTTGGCGGTTTGATGTTGAGCGAGAAATTCATTT
>OMNV01000495.1:40807-71264 GCA_900303265.1 Brotula barbata
CACACCTGTTTGCTAAACCAACAGGAGCCACTCTTCTATTCAGCATACATTGAATCCGTCAAGAACTTTTTCCCCTTTGTCGCATGTCATCCCCTCTCTCTCTGCCCTGTCTGTTTCTCTACTCTATTACAATAAAAAAAAAAAGCAGAAATGCTCGAAAAAAATTGTTGAAACTTATTATGACATTATTCTTGTAACATTTTTGTTAAAAAATAATTTAAATGTTTACTCAAACAATTGTGACTTTATTTTGGCAATATTCAGACTTTTTTCTTGTAATCTTAAAACTTTTTTCCAAGAGTATTACCATTTCTTTTCAAATAATTTTAATTTTAATATTTTTTTCCCTCTTAATATTAGACATTGATATTCCATTTAGCATAAATATAAGCCAGCAATTGAGACTTTAGATCAGTTTACGTTGGGGATGGGGATCTGCTGTAGATCACAAAGCTGTCAGCTTATGATACATGCTGATTGAAAAATACTGAGCTTTTCCGCAGTACAGCGAGGTAGTGGATACTGGATACATAGATAATACAAGTGCAATGATTGTTTGATGGAAGTATTTTCTGCGTCAGTCTGTTGAATGGAAACAACATTGGCATGGTGATGGTTATGTAAAGCCTGTATAGCTACACAGGGCGGGTAGGATTCACAAGCAGGGGGAAAACACCATATGAGTGCCTGTATTCTCCCAAGGATCTCCTTCTCTCTCACTTAGACACACACACACACACTTGCACACACACACACACACACATATTAGCCCTTGTTGTAACATCCACCCACACGGTTTGGTTTCGCTTGACTACACGAGCACAGTGGCAGGCCGGACAAAGAGAGACAACCCAAACATGGATCCAATGTCACCATCCCAGCTGTCCATGTGTTTAGGAGTCAAAGGTTCACCATAGGGGGTTGGTAGGAAGATCGAGGACCTTCCTACCCCACCCCCACCTCCCCCCCACACACACATACACACACAGCTCCTCCATCCATCTGCTTTCACAGAGCTCCATGCTGGTGGTCGTAGGAAACAGTGGGAGAACTAACCTGACATGACCAAACATGATTGGCCATCAGACGCAGGAAGTGCGTCCAGGTGGGCAGGATGTGAGTGAAACCCATTTCCTGAGGCATCCACCCAAAAGCATCCACACTCGACTCTTCTCTGCGAACACACCCTTCCTTCCACAGCTCTTAAGTGGCAGGGTGGGGCAGCAGAGTTTGGAGTTGTCGAGTTATTTCCTGTTTTGGGAAAGACGAGCATCCCATGATACTTAAGGGGTTCGGACGGTGAACTTTGACAACGGAAACAAAACTTTTCTTTTCTCTTTTCGGCTTCCCAAAATCATTACATTTGAAATTACACACAACGTCCTGTATTCTTCTCCTCTCTCTGCATCCCATTCATCACAATGCTTCCTTTTTGCCCCTCCACACCTTTGAACTCTGTTCCATCTTCTTGTCCATATATATGAAGTTTTATTTTTAATTATGGTAAAAAGCCCAAGGTTTTCAAATGTACCAAATATATCAGGATGCATTCTGGTTAAATCTATATCGATTGATACCCAAAAACCCAGAATAAGATCAGATTTGTTGATACATTTTCCATGTGGTATTTAATCATTTAACCCCTATAATACAGTCAGTTCAGGGTTACTCGAAGTACTTTGGATAGATTTAGTGTACTGACATTAGTAAGCCATTAATAACTGAGTATATCCTAAAACAATTGTTTTCAAAATCTTAAAATCCACTATAGTAACACTTAATCTTAATTTCCGTCAAATTTCTCTTTATTCCAGATTTGGCCTTCAAGTGCAATCAATTACCAGTTAATTTACTAGTGTTTAACTGAATAAAAAGGGACACACTTCTCTTCCTTCCTCTGTCTCATCCTTATGTGTTCTTCCTCTCATGGGTGGCTGCAGACTATTTGAAGCCCCACACAGACACAGGAAACCACAAGAACAAACACACACCCTCAGATAAGTGGTGGAAGCATATTTTAACAGACTGACTGTTAAGTGTCACATTATCAAGCTGATAGGAGCGTTGCTGCCGACCAAGGTTTCAATGACTTTCCAACCGCAGGAACCTTTCTGTAACTCGGAACATTTCCATGACTCTGAGAGGTTTTCATAACTCAGGAAGTTTTACGTAACTCAGGAACGTTTCTGTAACTCAAGAACATACCCTGGGAACGTTTCCGTAACTCAGGACGTTTCCGCACCTCAGGAGTGTTTCTTTGCCTCAGAATTGTTGCTGTGTTGTGCTTCTCTTGACTGTCGTGTAATGGAGATGTTATTTTTGCTCACACTATTACTCGAATATAATTGACTAGTTGATTCAAAGAAAGATCATATTCTACATTGTACATTATGTCTATGCTGGAATTGTGTTTGGTTCACCTCCGTGCAACCAGTGTCATAGTAAGATATGCACACATGTAAGCTCACATATACTATTTTTATTTACATCGAAAAAACATGAAAAAATAATCTAAAAAAAATCAGCAAATAAATCGATGGTCAAAATAACTTTGTGCATCTTTTTCCTCGAATCTCGGTAACATTCACCTATAATTTCTGTCTTTGATTTCCAGATTTTCCACGCAAACACAGATCCAGCTGAGGTGGTCCTGAACCGAGTCCCTCAACCAGTTTTGGCTCGCTTTGTACGCATCCGCCCGCAGACCTGGAGGAACGGCATCGCCCTGCGGTTTGAGCTCTATGGATGCCAGATTACAGGTAGGTGGAGGGAAAAAAAGATACGTCATGTCATTTATAATCTTCACGATATTTGAAGCGTGATGGTTAGATGAGGAACCACATATTTCCTCTTCCAGATAGTTCAGAACGGAATGGTCCTAAGATGTATCTATATCTAGGATGTAGCTATTGTCTTCATCCCGCCGGCCAGCGCCAGAGTATTTTTTGCTAATGCTATTTTATTACCATTGTTTCAAAATATTATATAAACCCACAACAATAGTTATCTGAACTCTACCCCCTTTGGATCGACATGACACAAGGAATACTGTAAGTGACACACTGATCAACTCGTGAAACGGAATTAACATCACTCATATCATAATGCCAAAAAGACCAAAGGGAAGAAAAAGAAGAAGAGAAGAGGAGGACAATGGGAAAAAGAAAGAGGTAATGTAATGAATGAATTGTTTCTCTATTGCTTAGTAATTACAGTCCGTGGAGCACAGCGTTAACTCAATAGCTTACTTTGAACGATAGTAGCATTTGCTAATCAGTAAATAGCTAGAGTCAGTTACTCCCACCTTAAATTCATCAGGGAGAGTTACAAAGACTTTTCAGGGGAATAAACAACAGCACAATTTTGAGAAATACACTTTCTTTTTGGTGCGTGTTGCTGCTGTTGCATCATCCACTGTCTGCCTCAAGAAACCAAGCAGACATTTTTATTGATATCTAGTTAGCCAACGTTTGTCCTGCATGTAATGGTCAATTAAATCTCTTTTCCGTTTTCATCCAATTGATAGTTGTAAGCCTTTGTGTTTATAGAGTTTATGTTCTCTATAGTGTGTTAATAGTGTTATAGTTTATACTGTCCACAGTGTTTTCTAGTGTACATCAGTATTGTTAATACTGTACTGTTGTTTTCCCATATCTTTCATATACTGTATACGACACTGCACTTTACTGCTTCTTTGCGCTCTAGTTAGATACTAAACTGCATTTCATTGTACTCTGTACCCTATGCAATGATATGTTTAATTTTTAAACTAATCTAATTTCCATTATTAGGCTTATGAATAGCAAACATCACGCATCATGTGAGACAAATTGTGGGCAATTGTGACAATATTCAAAAACCTCTTTTATTTTCATACCATTTTATGATTTGTTATTCATTTTCATTATTATAATGTAACACCCAGTTGTCACATTTGCTCCTCTTCTCTCCTACAATGCATTTTGAAATAAATTTACCCCATCCCTGCTAATCCAGGGCCACCTTCAGACACCTTCTCAGTTCAGCCCAGTGAAGCCATATGGAGCCATATACTATTTTGTACAATAGTTTTTTTATTTTATTTTATATAGTTTATTGTATAATTTTGTGTTGTCACTCATATGATTTTTATTTTGTGTGGGTTTTTGTTTCCAAAATAAAGAAAATGTCACAGAAAAAGCTATGCCGTTTCTGTGTGAGTGTACGAGCATCGGCGGTGGAACCGACTGCGATGCGAGGGGGATGGGGGGCAGGGCACCGGCTAAAATCTTGCCTAGGGCACCAAATTGGTCAGGGCCGGCTCTGCTCTGATCCCAACATTCCGATCCTCCTGATTCCTGCTACAGCAGACTTTGGGTGGCAAATAGTGACAAGGATTCCCAGTTGGAAAGATGGATTTAGGTTTTCTCCCACAATCCTCTGCTATCTCGAAAACACAGCATGCCTCAGGCGAAAGGAAACGTCTGCGCTCTTCCTTCCTGCAGTGATATCACTTCCTGACTACGCTTTTTTCCCCGTCTCTCCTACCTGTTCTCCTAGTTTGTTTTTCATCTCCGCCTCCTACCTCAAACAACTTTGCCCTCCTCTCAGGGTTTTCAAGCTTTTTGATGTGTCGTCTACGCTCCACAGTTGAGAAACAAGTCACGATCAATCTTTCATAGCTCTCCGTTCGCTTTTACACTGCAAACTGTGATTGGCTCGTGCCTCGACAGCTGCTGCCGAAATAACGATTAGCTCTTACAGTGTAGGTACATCCATACACAGGCCGGGCTAAATATAGGCCTCAGAAGCAAGCGCACCCTTTGAAATGTAGAGACAGACACATCGGCACACACACACACACACACACACACACACACACA
The DNA here is from genome assembly GCA_900303265.1 of Brotula barbata. Classification (NCBI taxonomy): domain Eukaryota; kingdom Metazoa; phylum Chordata; class Actinopteri; order Ophidiiformes; family Ophidiidae; genus Brotula; species Brotula barbata. The sequence goes on from OMNV01000495.1 coordinate 45,670, forward strand.
CACACACAGAGCATCCCTGTGCCTTTTATTCATTATTTACATTTCCCTCATTGGCAGTGACATAACAGCATGAAATTTTGATCACTGTTCTCTCAAACCGTCAGCACAGCTAACATGTCCTTTCCTCTTACCGCCTCTGTCTTCCTCCTCTTCCTCTCTTTCTTGTCCTTAATCTTTCTCCTGCTCACTTTCACTCTCCTGAATGAGGGCAGTATTTATAAATACACAGTAAATTGCCACTAGGAATGTTAAACTCCCCATCTCCACGATGTCTGAATTTTGTTGGGTATTTACTAACACTGATGATGTAAGCATCATCAGTGTTAATTAGTTTAGACATATCTAAAATCAGGGCACTGCTGAAAGTGAGGAGTAACTATTGAAAGGGATCGCTGTCAAAATTCGGGTACGTCCACCTGTAACAATGACAAAAGTTGTGTGTTTTCAAATGTTGAATTCAGAAGTTGCATTTTTTGACCTACATAACTTACTTATCATAAGTACACATACACAATACTGTCATAGTAAATCACCAGCAGGTGCGGTTGTAACAATTCATCTATTGCAGTGATGCATCGATTTAGATTCTAATGATCCAAATGCATTGATATGTAAACAGAAATTCATCCTTCTACTGTGACTTATAACGACCTAAAATCGTTTGCAGGGGAGAGATTATTCTGCCATGCTCTCATTCTGCTACGCATGCACCGAGTTCAAACAAACATCCCCTTTAAAAGCTGCAGGAAATGTCACTAATGTCAGACGTTCAGCACGTATCAGTGTAAGAGATCAAAGAAGACAAACTTTACAGAAAGCCAAATAGAGGTTTTGCTAACTTAAGTGGAAGCAAAAAAAAAACCCAAGTGTCTTCCATGTGTTTACAATATTTTATTTGACAATACAGTGATAAACTCAGATTCCCCTGAATCCAAAGTGTAACACTTTTGTTGCTTCTGAAAGTGAGAAGACAGAAGTATATATATCGTGATGGTGTTTCTGTACAGTCATAGAAGGAATTTGGATTTTCCCGGGTTGTTGATTGGTTGCCACACGTGTAAAATAAACCGTTAATGCTGCAGAGATGTGAACTCCAGGTGAACACAGAGCAAATATCAACATGTGCTTTTATCTCACTAATGGCAGCCTACTTGCAGATTGAACATGAAGCCATTGTTCTACTCGAGACTCTTCCTCCCCTCTACCCCTCAGCCCATTCTCTGCCATTTGTTCCAGTCTAAACTCTTAATGCTTAGCGGCCTGGAGTGCAGACCTGTGGTGGGCCTTAACAGCTCCCAAGTGTGAATATGTGTAACGGTGGATGGTATTGCGCTTTTTCACTGCTGGTCCCCTCTGTATGTAGTATCATACTAAAGTAGTCCTGTGTGAGCTCTGTCCTCTGCTTGAGTGTGCTTTCCATGCATCACTACATCACAACCGCCACATTAAAGACAGACCAACATGCCTCCACCCTGACAAAGTGGGGTTTCGGCTCGGCTCAGGTTGGGTTGGAGTGTAGTGGAAAAGGAAGCAGGCCAGTGCTCTGCACTCTTCCGTCCCATAGTGCAGGGGTTTTGAACCAGTGCTCTTGGCCCTAGGTGGTCTGTTCAGGTACCGCACGTGGTCTATGGGGATGATTTCATTAATGCAATTTTATTGCCAAAAGCAGTTGAAATATTTTGTTTTTACTTTTCACTTATTTTTTATTTGTTGTTTGAGAATGATTAAATCCATCCAAGTAAAATATATGCCTCTGTGAGAGTGGATTTTCCACACTGATGTACCTGGAGAATATGTACAGGGAAAGGCTGGAGCCAGAAAATGAAATGTCCCTGTCCAACAGTGTGCTGACAAGAACAGATAGTGGTGTGCAACTCACCACATCTAAAAATCTCAATAATGGGTGAGAAAAAAGCCAGACTGCTTCTGAATGAGGAAGGTGGACCATTGGCCACAATAGATTGAACGCCTGCGCTATAGTGGAAAAGGACCATTAGGAATGAAAATGCTTCATCAGCCCTCCTGAGGTGAAGGTTAACATCATCTTCCTCTTCTTCTTTCTACCTCAGACGCTCCATGTTCAGACCTGCAGGGCCTGCTGTCTGGCCTGCTCCCTGACAACCAGATCTCAGCCTCCTCCAGCAGGGACATGGTGTGGAGCCCCGGGGCTGCCCGTCTGGTTGCTAGTCGCTCTGGATGGTTTCCTGCCCAGCCACAGCCACTGGCCGGAGAAGAGTGGCTTCAGGTAAGAGAGGATTGCATTTATGTCTCCTGTATTTTTCAGGTGCTGATGCTGTTATCCAGCAGTTGTCACCAGGCAGAAAGTGTAGCTTCTGAATGCAATGTGCTCAATAAAATCTGATTGAACAGCTATGAAAGGAGCGACAGCTGAGAAAGAAAAGGAAATGTAAAAAAGTCAAACGTAACATTGCTTGAAGATTGAATTTAGTGTAAAAGAAAGGTAGCGAAAAATCCTGGTGTCTTTCAATGCATCACACATTTCAAAAAAGAGTGAAAAGTTTATTTTCACATGTATGAATTTAAATAAAAATAAAAAATAATAAATTTAAGGTCAGATGACTGTTGATGTATTGATTGATTGGCTGGTTGATCTGTAGGTGGACCTTGGCATACCAAAGATGGTACGTGGTGTGATCACCCAGGGAGCAAGAGGAGGAGATGCAGGAAGTGGAGCATCCACAGACAATCGAGCGTTTGTCAGGAAGTACAAAGTGGCTCACAGTGTGGACGCCAAAGACTGGAGCTTCATCATGGACAGCAAGACCAGCCTGCCCAAGGTGTGTGACAGGATTAAGGGGTGTTTGAGCGTGAAGTTAAGAGTTGGGTTTCATATTTGTGTGTGTGTGTGTGTGTTGTGCAGATTTTCGAGGGAAACACACACTATGACACCCCAGAGCTCCGTCGTTTCGAGGAGATCGTGGCCCAGTATGTCAGGCTGTACCCGGAGAGGTGGTCTCCAGCCGGGATCGGGATGAGGGTGGAGATTCTAGGCTGTGACCTTCCAGGTAAAAACAAACTCTGCTCTTTCTAATATATGATAAAGAACGTTTACATCAACTCTATGCTCAGACTTTAACGTGAGGTGTAAAATAGGCCTGTGAGAGGAGCTTTGTGTGGGCTTTAGAACAAACGTTATCAGCAAGAGGGAGTGGAGAGGGCTCGGCTTCAAGGAATGTGTCCCTTGAGACAGAGAGAGAGAGGGAGAGAGAGGATTGGTTTGTTCAGCCTCCAGTGTAGTCTGTTCTCCAGATGTCATAAACACATACACACACACACACATGGACTTTCCCTTCTTACCCCTTCCTCTGCGCCCGAGCAGGATGACGCAGAGCAACAACCTCACTGCTGACACACATACACACGTACACAAATGCACACAAACACATAAACAGAAGGAGAGACATGTTATGTGTATACTCCTCACAATTCGAACACACACAAACACACAAAAAACACATCAATACAGAATGCAGGCTGACAGAATGAGGCATTACAGTGTGTGTGTGTGTGTGTGTGTTTGAGTGCGTGTGTGTGTGTGTCCGTGCTCTGATAGAGTGCAGCTGTTTGTTGTTGTTAAAGAGAGATGAAATATTAAGAACAACAGAGAGTCATTATATCATTATCATCATAATCATACTCATCAGGTCACACAAACGCACATCTGTGGTGGACCTTTGTGGAATCATTTCTTCTTGTCATAACGATGATAAACTGTCACATTTGTTTATGTTAGAGCTAAAATTCCAAAATGTTTTAAATTATTTTCCCCTCATTAATCTACATACACATAAATCTCAATATATACCCATACATATACTGTATATACTGTATATATGCCATGATATAGCGTGAAACCGTAATAGTTTAAACTTTTACCGTGGTATAAGTTTATAAGTTTGGATCGTACCAACTCCCAGTAGCCCATGAGTTGTTGTTACATAGCTTGAGCTTTCAACAATTCAGGAAGACATTTGACCAATCGCGCTATTAAGAGCAAGTTTTTTTCTCAGGTACAAACAGATCTCTAGCCTAGTGCCTTGTTCAAGGGCAATGGCAGGAGTATTTAGTTTAACACACATGTTTTTCTGGATGGGTGAAGCCGGAGCCCTGAGAGGAAGACAGAGAGAACATGCAAACTCAATGCCAAACAGACCAGGGTCAGCTCAGGTCTCAAATCCAGGAACTTCTTACTGTGATGCAAAGATGCTGACCACCATGACACCCATCCTTGTAGTCAAAACCCGCGAGTCACGCCGAGCTGTTCCTGAACCATCTGACAGTAGAAACTTAGGGGTAGGAACTAAAAATGGTTCCCAAACCAACGTTAAAATTGGAAGTGGCTTTACATTCACACAGCTTCTCACGTAAACACGCATACACCCACACAAAAAATATATGCGTGTTCCTCCCCCATTCCTCGTGACATTCCTGTGCAGTGAGTATTTCAGATTGCTGGTTATTGGCCCATGGAAGTTTACGCCTGCATTCCAGCAGTAGCAAACACAGAGCAGAGAGTCTCTGCTGCGGTGCGTTCACAGACAGTGTGAAAGGATGGTGGGAGCACAGGGATCACTGCTGTACGTGTGATCAGAGAGCGTGTGAGTGTGTGGTGAAATGTAGCACAAGAAAACTGCTACTGTGGCTCACACGTTGTTTGCAGGCCTGCAGAAGTCAGCGGGAACGCTGAACGACTGCTGACATCCTGTAAATCCTCCATATCCTCTCCTCACTCCGCTCTCCCCGTCCTGGCTTCACTTGAAGCTCCATCAGGAATCCTCCGGCCAGTATTCTTACTTCAAACCTCCCACTTTCTCTCCTCACACATGGTTGCGTTTGGTTCCTTTCCCACCCTGAGGCCCAGTGCGTGGGTATGTAAATGTTTGTGCTCTCTCTATGTTTCAATTCCTCCTCCTCTGTTACTCATCACTCACACCTCTTTTCCATACTCGCCGTCGTCGCTCTGTCTCTTTCCCTTTGTTCACACAGGCCTAGTTTTTAACAAGCCAGCTCCCAATATGAAACATTTATGAGCTCGGGAAGTTAGAGAAAAAAGCTAAATCTCCTCTCTTCACTTCTCCAGATTTGTTAAATGTAGTTTAACGAGATCAACGGTGTAGAACACACACACACACACACGCGCACACACAGGCACACACAAACCTGTAATGTTAATGTAAGATTTCTCACTTCACTTTCTACTCATGTCTCTCTCCTATCTCATGATAGAATTGAATAGCCAATGCGCGTTTGTGTGCGTGTGTGCGTGTGTGTTTTTCTGTGTGTGTTTGAATCCTGATCTTACCTCTTAAAACCACCTTACAAAATATTATACCAATATACTAAAGATAGTTGTCTTTCTGATCATGTCCTCAGTGTGTGTGCGCGTGCGCGCGCATGAGTGTGTGTAAATGCCAAGCAGAGATTTACAGAAAGGCTTTCTACATAATTGAAGATTTTTTTTCCTGCGCTGACATATCGCTGAGTCAGTTTCTTTGGGAGTGAGCAATGCTGTGTGTGTGTGTGTGTGTGTGTCTGCCAGCGGCTCCCCTGGGTGCAGTTCTAAGTGTTGGGATCATCCTGCGCATGATGATGACTTACATCATCATCTGCAGAAGCTCACTCAACTCTTATGTAAGATAAAACAGTGGTGCAGAGGGACGGTCGCTGCGTGACAGGGCCCTCTGCTGCACATTTGGGGCCCTCATTCAGCTGCAAGCCACAGTACCAAACCTGTTGGCTATTGTTTAGCTTGAAAAGCAGCATGATGCCTTCCATGAGCAAATTAGTGCATCGCTTTTATTTTGCACCGGAACTGAGCTACCATGCTACCAAACAATTACCACTAACATTTTTGCGTGGCAATAATAATAAAGTATGCCACTACCTAGATCAGAACAGCATGACTCAGAGATCAGGGGTCTCAGCTCTGGACATCAACAGGACTCAGATGGAGCTCCAGAACATGACATCCGCAACTTAACCGATATGTGTTTCCAGACATATCTTTATGAGTTGATTAATTTGACAATGTAGATACGGTCATTATCAATATGGAGACCGAACAAACATTAAAGGAAATCAAAATGACTTCAGAGCACACAACCAAGCTGGCAGTAGCGCTAGCATCGGCTCTCTCAGAGAATACGTACCCCGTAGTAGAAACTCAAAAATGCTTACATTGCCTGCGGTATAAAAGTGGCAGTAGGGCCACACATAATCTCATGGAAGAGCACACACACACACAATATATAAGTCGGTCCCATTCCCATTGCTCCCGACATTCCTGTCACACCCCGGAAAGGTCAGCACATTTACACTGTGACAAGGCCTGACCTTTGAAAGCACCAAGCGCTTGGGGCTGCTGCGTAGAATCTTGATAGACTCCAATGTGTGTTTGTGTTCGTGTGTTGCACAAGCGAACGACAAAGGTGCTAATGTATCCCAACGTAAACAATCCTTAAGACAGGCCTACCTCCGTGTATAACAAAATAAGTGTCATGAAATGTATATTTTTATGACCAAACTAACATGTTGATGCATTTCATCCACAAAAAGGAAAAACCTTTATATTTTGTCCTCAGGTGTTTGTTTTGTGCGATTTAATCTGGGCCACGACAGAAACTCACTTCATTTTGTTGACAAAAGGCACAGCCCAATTTTTATTTCAAGGATGACAAAAATCACAATTTGCGGGAGGGAAAAGATTTTGTCCAAAATTAAATGCTCTGTTGTTGTTTCAGTACACAAAATAAATAGTTCCTTTTCATTTATTCTTGTCTAAGAAAGTCCTGACTATCGATCAATGAAATTTTTTTTTTTTCCTGTATTCCCCCTGTATGTACACATCCCCTCATATAGTCTAACTGCACTGTTTTCTGCATCTCCTCCTACAATTGTAGGTCAATTGTAACAAAATTTTACACGTAGAATGCCTGGACCAGGTTGTACAAACAATTCTTTTTCTTTTTAGAGCCGTGGCTCCTTGTTGTATGATTATTGAAATGAGTCTATGGCAAACAAAGTTGGTGGACACCTCATTACTTATGCATAAAAAGAATTGTCAAACAACCAGATGGTAGCGCTATAAGTTTTATTTTAGGTAAATTTAGGCAGAGGTATGTTCCTCGTGCCTTTTTCATGCAATCCTTGCCCTCTGCAGGGAACAACAACAAAAAATATTTTTTTGTTAATGACATTTTATGAAGTGTCCAACAAATGTACATGGGCTGAGGAGGAGGGTTAGTTTTGCTTTCACTCTCCATGCTTTACTATCCCGGCAGGCTTGCACAGTTTGAGCGGCGATAAGCGTCTCATCAGGTGGTTAATGACGGGAGTAAAGGACGTGACATTAACGGTGGGTTAATGTCAGAAGCCATCTCCAGCTGTGTACGGCCCTTTCATGTCTGCCATTTCTCCAGCTGGGATGCCGACATGCTCAATTCCACAGGAAGCGGATCAATTGTGTTTCATGCGGTGTTTGTGGCCCTCAGTGGCTTTCGGAACATGTCAAAGATAATGGGAGTCCTACAAAATAAGGAAAATGACCAATAGGAGGTTTTAATATTAGCACTAACATCCAATCAACGGAATCTCACATGAGATCATCAAGCATCAAGACACCAAAATCACAAACGCTTAAACCCTTTGAGATCTGCCATCTTCAATCTCATCAAATCAATCTGCATACATCTTGTTACACTGAACTCAGCATCACACACAGTTGAACCTGGACATGAACTATAATGTACACTAACGTTTACATCAACATTCAGCTTCAAAATCTGTGTTTTTGTAGACTGTAAATTCAGAATCTACCAGGGATTTATAGATTGCTTATGCACCAAATTCCATTTGGGGCATTTGCTTTGCCGCTTTTTGCTTATTGTCATGTGATAAATACAAAAACTAATCAGTGAACAATGGAGTCTTTACTGGTCTATTAATGAAAAACAAAACCTGGTTCAGGAGATCAGTTTACCTGACAATCGTACAAAATCACCAAATTGTTTCATCATGTTTAAATATGATAGGGAGCTGCTCAGATTGGCATGTAGCACATCTCACATGATACCAGCATGATAGCATTACAAGCATGAATAAATCTTATGGCCCACCGTTAGACCTACACGACACACTTTACTTCATGATGTTCTCCTGTCTCTTTATGGTGGATTGAACTCAGCAATGCCTGCTGGCCAAAAAAAGTGGGGCTGTCATTCCTAAGGATTTCAAAGGGTTAACCCACGTGTTGCACAGGCATGAATAGGAATTGAATAAAAAACAGATCAGAGATTTGGATCTTTGGCTGAAATCACAGCTGAGGAGATCCAAATTGTCGTAAGAAACCCCAACTCCCCCATCTGCTCCTCATAACACACACGCACACTCACATTCACAATCCAGCTGTTGCCTGCTCAAAATGAGTTTGTGTGTTTTAATGACCTTGTTGTTAGCTTACTAGTGCGCATGTGTGTTATTGTTTCTTGCAGATGGAAGCGTGTTTGAATGGATGTTAGGAAGAAAGAAAAGTAGTACATTTTTCTTTGGTTGTTCTCCCCCCGTCTGTGTGTGAGTTATAGAGTGAGGGAGGCAGCAATGCAGCGAATGTGTGTGTCTCTGTGTGTGTGCTCTGACAGCCAGTGAGTGGTCCCAGAGTATGATCATGGTGTCCAAGGTCGAGGGGAGTTTGCAAGACGCCGCCATCCATCAGCCATTGCGTCTGTGTGTGTGTGTGTGTGAGAGAGAGAGAGTGAGACGGACACTGACGCCCAAGCGCCCAGACACAGCATAGTGAGGGCCCTTGAGGTGCTGTGCCTGCCTCTGCCTGACTCTGACACACTGGGTGGGAGACAGGAAATCAGAGATAGGGTTAGTTTGGGAAAATGACCTCACATTCCCTGTTATCACACGCTGTTTAATATTGCCTTGATGTGCAGGATTTTCCTCGTAAGGCTGCTGTACAGTTCTTGTCTTATTTTTGTTGTACATTTCACATCAAACAAGAAGTGATAATCTTGAACGTTTCTTTTAAAAAAACAAAAAAAAAAACAATACCAGTGTTTTACTGTAAAAATCATTCAAAAGTCATGCATAATTTAAAAAAAAAATTACCAACCCCCATATCATTTTGCATAATAAACCCTTTCATATTTTTTGCTGGGGTATGTAAAACCCTCATTGGTGCTTTTTCATTTTAACTTTTGGTCCTGAAATGACGTTTCAAAACAACAACAAAGGGCACGCTGATTTTTTTTAATGGATCACAACCTCTGCCCTGAATTGCAACTTGGATTTTTGTCTCCATAGAAACCAGCACACCGGCAGACACACCTACGCCAACCCCGCCTGCTGGTGTGGACACAAGCACCATCCCTGTTTCATCTACAGGTGAGTGAAGAGCTTAGCAGGATGAAATAGAATTAATAATTTTTGGTTTTAACAAGAGACTCATTAGAGCAAGACTTAATTCAAATTACTGTGCTTATGTTACTGTACATCCTTGTATCTGTCACTCTAAGAGCTTTATGAGCCATTGTCCTGATCTCCTCCTCTACAGTAACCAGCTCACCTTCATCAGACAGCGTATGTGACTTTGATAATGGCCTGTGTGGGTGGACTCATGACCCCAACGCCCCTCTCCTCTGGTCCCTGCATAGTCACGGTGAGTGTGCTCACCTGTCACGTTAAACCTCCAACATTCTTAGCCAAATGAAATCACGCATAAGACACACTTCACATTGGTCCTTAAACAAATCAGCCGAAATCTGCTTTGATAGAACATTGTTGTTGATATTGAAGACCTGTACACCATGATTATTATTATTATCATTATTACTATACTGCAGACAAAGTACAAATTTTCTTTTTCAAGTGTTGAGTTGTGTCCTTTTTTTTTATTCTGTATTTTGAAGCTGCTAGTTTCTCATTCAGCTTCTTTCACTCTCAAAGTGTTTTGCTGCATGTCCGCTGCTTTTATCCGTGCTGTTCAGAGGGAAATTTCATTTGTGGGCAGAAAATTGCTCTCGCACAAATGCATTGAGTTTATCGACTTCAGTGAGTCTAGACAAGGCACTATTTTCTCTAATTAACTCGAGTCATTCTCCTCCTGCATCTTCATCCAATCCTTTTCAATTTGATTAAAATAATTCCTCAAATTGAAACCAGACTAATTTGGCAGCAGCGTCGTATTGCCAGACACGCTCGTCTTTCCGAGTGAATGAGAATGAAAATGAATTGAAGGAATCAAAGGGAAATAAAACACACACATTGTCTGACAAAGGGACTCATCTGTCTCTGCTCAGGAGAGGAAGGTGTGTAAGAATTCTCTCTCTCTCCTCCCCCAAAACATTTCCTGAGTGTGATAGCTGTCCCAAATCACTGGTGCATATTTCTTGTTTACATGCTTACAATGATGACAAAACGTGCGCATAATTAATGTAACAAAATGTTACATTCATTCAAATATCGAAGTTGCTTTTTTATAGGTGCAGCTTCTTTATTACAAGTATAAAACTGAAATAGGTGTAAAAAAAGTATAGATTAGAGAAGACTGTCAAAAAACACCGACAGCAGGTCACGTGACCTATTTTCATGTGACACAAGTTGAAGTTTAGCTTAATTGTCATCTCAGACATAAACCAGTACATAGTGAGACAAAGTAATGTTTTTCCAGGAACCAAGTGGCAACGATGAACAACAGACAACAGAGGGAGCAAAAACAAGAAGTGATTTTTGTCAGCTGTCACATTCCATAACCAGGCGGCTGTAAAGATTACAGATTAACAATTTTCTACATATATATGTTGTTGTGTGGCATTTGTGTCTGACCTATGACCCTGAGACATCTGGATGTGTTCATGGATCTCTACATCATAGTGAGTTGTTGCTGCCCTCTTGTTAGAGGTGGCCCCAATGTTGTTGAGAGTTATGTGTAGGGCTTTGGAAGGAAAAAAGGAAATTGATTTTACCAGACATTAATGTCATTAAAACATTTTGCCATAAGGGTCCACGCAGACCTGGGAAGAGAATGTTTGCTTCACTGGATGGATGGAGAGAGACAGGAAGCACAGGGCATAGAGAAGGGATGACATGCAGCTCAGATGACATGGGCCCGGGCCGGAATTGAACTCGGGCCTCTGCGGTCACTGTGGTATGCACAGTACGCGGTGAGGACCCAGGTTGTTCCATTAAAATCATCTATTCAAAAATACTAAATGGACTGCATTCTCAGTTTCAAATCCAGGAGCTAGATTCCTGTTATTCCCAGCCGTCTGTCACCTCTGGCACTTCCAAGATGACGCTGAATAGAATTCCATATGACTTGAAGAAATAATATATTATTAAACTGCCTCATTGGATCCACGAGATCTAGAATAACTTTGCTGCAAGGTTTGGGATTTTTGTAGCTTAATTTTTTCATGGGCGGGATAAAGGAATTGTTATTCCAGACATGTTTTTAAAAATTCACTGAATGAGGTTGCATGAAAGATTCAGTGTTCAGTGGCTGCAGCTGGAGAGAATTAAAGGGTAGTTCTGGTATTCCAGCCTTTTTGTAAAATCTGTGATGTCACCTGGGTCCTGTTCGGCAGTTGTTTTGAAGCATGACCAATTTAGGTCATAACCGCATTTGACGAGGCTTCAAAGCGGCTTCATTCATCACGGTGAGGCTGGAAAAGGCTGGCTTAGATTGGCCAGGTTGTGCCTTTCATGTATAAAGTGTCTTTTCCAACCTTTGATATTCCTGCTGGTGTCATAGGTCAGAAATCCCTGCCAACATGAGATCATTATTCCAACATCAGATCGCTGCTTAATCCTCCACAGAATTCCTTTATCTCATGTGACTCAGAAAGGAAAATCTCTTCACCTCTTGACCTCAAGGAAACATGAATCCATTAAAGAAGACATGGAGCATTAACTCAGATTTACTTTAATTTAATGTTTTCAAATCTAAATTTAACACGATTTTCCAATATGTTTTTGTTTGTAGTGTTGTATTTTTCATAAAGGGTGTCTGACCTGACATTCCCAGGAAATTAGTGATGTGAAGCTGATCTGAAATAGCTGTGGACTTGTGATGGTTTCAGGCTGGCCAGTCGCTGCCTGATCTCAACTCCGTGGCAAAACATTCTGTCACATTCAAAAAAACATGGCAACTGTGGAAAGCGGGAGATTTGGTAGCGCATCTGAGGACAACATTGAGGCTTCACTTGCTGGAAGGCTGAAAGACCAAATTAGTTTTAAGCTCATCAGAGCAACGCAGACATCTCGTCAGCATCCTGATCCATATTTAACACCATTTTTATTTTCTTTTAGTTTTCACATGCGTCCCCGTGCAGGATTTTTCACACGTCTAACCTGACTTTTCATTAAAATGATGCAGACAGCCCTGTGTCACGTGACGTGGTGGACTTTTAGTGATGCATAAGGATGTGTCAGGAAGGCTACTCCAGTTATTGGTAACCATTATGGATAAAGAAACAAACAAACAAAAGACAGCGGCAGAAAACGAAAAAAGAGAGTAAATGGCAAGATGATGAAAATTTTCCATTGCATTCCATTTTCCAGCTTTATAATGCGAAAAAGGCACATCCTTAATCTTTGGTGCTGTTACGTGTGAAAGCAGATGTAACATGCTTGCGTCAGTCGCTAACCAGGCTCATGATCATTTTTTGCTGTTTGTTGTGGGAGACTCTGAAATGCTTTAATGAAGCTCCTCCGTGCTACATATGCAAATATTGTGGAAGCTGCTGTGATTATCAGCTGTCCTGCCAGAAACACGACACAACACAGTGCCGCACTTCCACAGGCTATGGTGAACAGATCACAGATAAAACACCCTCTAAAGTTGGTTCACTTGTTCATGCTCAGGATATGCGTGGAACACACTGGCATGTGCAGCATGGGGAGACGACACACACACATGCACGCATTCACACACACTCATTTTCAGGCTGCTTAGGGCCAAGGGACACACTGTCACACACACTGTCTGAAGTGTCACACACAGGCGCGTGTAGGCGTATGGCAGGCAGAGGGGAGCTGTCAACTCCGCTGAAGATTCGTCCCTCCAGATACTGCTTGTCTCATCTGCTGGATAGACCACACGCGCGCACAAACACACCAGGAGGTGATCGGTCTGTTTTTATCCAGCAACAAAAACTAGACAAGAAAAACACACACCCTCTCCAGAAAGACTGCTCCCTGATTCAGCTCAGGCTAGTTATTCTCACCAATAAAACACACGCACATGCACGCATACAGCAAGAGGTTATTGGCCACCAACAGGAAAAAAACGCACTTTCTGGAAAATCTGCTCCCTGATTTATGGCACACGAGTTTTTCTCACCTACCAAACACACACACGCACACGCACACACGCGATAACGTCTGTGATTTAATCTGCTGATTGTTGATGCTGGACATTTTCCCACAGGGCCCACTTAAGAAATTCCTCACCAGACGCCTCATTGAGTCACTCTCACACACACACACACACACACACACACACACAGTGAGCTCACCAATCAACTCGGTCAGGATATTGTTTTACTCTCTCACGGTGGAATTCATGTCAGTACGCAGTTTGCAAAATAAACATCCTCTGGAGTAAGGTGTAAACAGCTGTGTGTGTGTGTGTGTGTGTGTGTATGTGAGGGTGGGACGTTCCGTTGTTCTAGCCATTCACCTGGATGGAAATATTGACGAATGTTTCCCCAGGGTCCTGACTGGAGCAGTGGTGTGGCTGTGACTGTGCTGGATTCTATTCTTCTGTTCAGTGTGTTTATGTGTCTCACATCCCCGACCATTGTGCGGCACCGACCCTGTTCCTGTCACACACGCTCGATACTGGTGGTGGTCCAGAAAAGCGACCGATTCATGATGTCACACAGGCTCTTTTACAGTGCAGAGCTGAATCATACTAAGGCGCAACACTCAAAGCCCAGTGTGTCGGGCTGAGCGAGCTCACGTAGAAAGGAAAACCATCAGGCTAATGCCGATAAAGCTTTACAAAACAATCATAAGGTTTTTGCTTATAGAACAACTGCTGGATTATCAGCGTCAGTAAAATATGGATCGTAGAACAGGAGTTTGAAAAAAAACATCAATATTTCAAGTAAAAAATAGAAACAATAGTCATAAAATTTTGAGGAATTCAATTCAAGAAAAATGTCGAAATATCACAAGCATTAAGTTGGAATTTGTCTAGAAAAAAAAATTTCAAGAAAAAAGTTGTATCTAAGGTCATGATGTTTCTTGATGGATTATATGTATGCTGAATGGAAGACTCGCACATATTGGCTGTGAAAACCAGGCGAAATTAATTTCCCGCTGAGCATCTTCAGACTAAATATCAGTGAGTGCCTGGAAATCGTCTTCAACAAAGTTCTAGACTCAGTTTTTGTTAAAAGTTATAAGTGATTAAAAAAGGTGTTTATTTTGAGATTTGATGACAATGTCAGAGATGTCCGTCTTTGTCCTTTTCTGCTGCAATGTTTGAGATAATCAGAGCAGCGTTACCACAGCCCTTGAGGCAGGGGCAACAATTATGGGTCTGCTCAGCTTTGATTGTATTAGAAAAGGAAGCAGGTCTCCACTCCATTTGGCGTATAATGCAGCTGTTAGTGTCTCCGGTCTGGATTTTCATCCTGTTTCTTGTCAGAAGAGTCACATCCCTGTCAACTAAGAATCTGTGTTTCTGTCACCTCCAGAGCTCAACAGCTACCTGTACATGGATGCCAACCTGAAAACGGAGCAGCAGCCAGCACGACTCCTGAGCCCGGTGGTCGGGGCTGAGACAGGGCCCCTGTGCCTCCTCTTCTCCTACCAGCTGTGGGGAGAAGCCCAGGGCGGCTTGAGGGTCCTGCTGCGGGACGCACACCACAAGGAGACCCTCGTGTGGGCTCTGAAGGGGGACCAAGGGCCTGTCTGGAAGGAGGGGCGCACCATCCTGCCACGTTCACCTAAAGACTTCCAGGTAAAAGAAGTTAAATCATAGAAACAAACACGAGATAAACGAACATGAATGACTTTAATGATATCGCTGTTACCATATTTTATTATTGCATTAGTTGAATTTTTTTAAGCGTACTCTAACAAAACATTGTCCCATTGCTCCCGTTACTCTTTGCCTGCTTTGCAACCATGGCAGCAGAGTTGTTCCTACAAGTTAGCCACATTGTATTTAGAGTTAAAGTTTAATAGCTCATCTCCATTAATTGTGGATGGTGATATAGTGGATTAGTTGTAGATCTAGATTTAGAATATCAATGTTGAGGTCTTGTGGCTTTTCTTTTTGAAAATCTGACACATCATGTTGTCGGTTCCATCACTCACATCCTGTATGGATCACATCCTGTTATAGCCGCACCATGTAGTCATGTGACACAGGACTGTCTGCATCATTTTGCTGAGAACATCACTTTAAATTCGTTGGTCAACTTAGGCCAACTTTAGCTTAATGGTCAGCCATTTTGTCTTGACACAAAAATGATAAAAGGGTTAAAAACTCAGCTAACGAGGAAGAAACAGGAAGATGATTGCAAGTGCAGGGTGCAACTTCACAATGAGGTTATTAAGTTTTTATCCTGCTTCTTTTTCTCCTCCCCATCCTCTCTTGTCCTTGTTCTCATTTCGCCTCAACTTCTTTTCTACTTCCATCCCCTCTCTCCTCCTCTTGCCTCATCGCCTCCTCTTCCTTGACTCCTCCTCTTCCAGGTGGTGATTGAAGGGTTCTTTGAGCACAGCACCAGGGGGCACGTCTGGATAGACAACATCCACATCCACATCATCAGCGGCAGTACGCCTGAGGAGGAGTGTACACGTAAGTCTCACCCATGTACACATCTACACACACACACACACACACACACACACACACACATGCATGGATGCTCTGACAAATTACAGTAAACAAGTTTACAGTCAAACTGTCACAAAACTGCTAAAACAATGAGTTATGTATTGTCATCGAATGAATATGGTATTACAAACCCCCGACAGGGTGATCAGGGCACCGAGGCACAGCCTCATCATCCCACTGATTATACAGCCACATACTAAGAAACAAATAATTTCACACAGTATTAAATTCAAATGAAATTATGAACACTAAATTGATTTTAAAATGATTTATCATGCTGAAGTCTGCCTTTCCTAATGTAGTTTGTTTAAAACATAGGAGGAGGAGGGAGTGTTGAGTGAAGGCTTTCTTTGTGTTTTTGTGATATATGTAAAAATAAATAAATATGGGATTAAACATATAAATGTTAAAACCTGAAAACTTTTACACTGAACCTTTTTTGCAAGCAAGTTGAACTTGATAGCTGTAACGGCAACTGTTGGCATAGTGAAAGTAAACAGCAGTAAACACGCTAGTTACTTGGGTAAGTGGTATGTTATCAATTTCAGGATTCATTAACAAATAATTGAAGAATAAGAGAGCCATGTAATAAACCTAATTTCATCTCTGTGTCATAATGGCCCTGTCGGAGTTTTATTCCATAATGAGTGGCTGACAGTATGTCACCCTGCTTTTATATCTGTTTACCAAAGAAATGAATCAGCTCACAAGTATGTTCACAAGTTAAATAAAGTTATTACAAATTCAAAGTTTTCACTGATAAGTATTTTTGTAATAATACAGAACAGCTTTTTGAAACTGCACCGAGGTCTCTGGTGACCGGATGACTGGCCCAAAAATACACACACACACACACACAAACACACACACACACACTCTGGATGTAACTGAAAGGATGACAGCAGGTTTTTGGCTTTGGCCCCCGGCTCGCTCTCTGATCTGCTTAAGTCTCTCCCAGATTAAGGCTCGGTGCAGACGCTCATAAGCTGGCTTGGGAAACGGGCCGTCTGTAATTCCCTTTGACGGTTCAGGAAAAAGCTCTGTTTACAAATACGACAGCGGAGCCAAGCAAGAGACGGAGAGATAGAGGGAGGAAAAGAAGAAGAACAGAGATCTAATGAAACATAGATTAGCATCGCAGGGCCCGCGGGGCGTTTATGGCCTACTTCTCTCTATTCTTCTTTTCTTTCTCGTCTTTTTTACTTGCTGCCCCTCCTTTTCCTCCATCCTTTCATCTCTGGGTTCGATGGTGAGGAGGCTGACTCCCAAACCGGAATGGGAAGGCGATGGGATGAAGGGAGGAGAGGGAGTGTGTGTATGTGCGGGTGTGTGTGTTCCCCTCCCTTCCCCATCTCCAGTGCATGCTTCGATGCTGTTATCACCCAGCACAGTTGAGTTTTTTTTGGGAGTATGTTGGCGTTCCTGCTGAAAGGCACCAGGTCCCCCGTCGGTTCCCCTCTTTTTCATTTACCTGCCCTCTAACACACTGAGACACACCAAGCACACACACGCAAACAGACTCCATGTGTGTTTTATGTGTTGTGTTCTCTGCAGTTTTACTGGAATCTGCAGATAAATTGAACTTTACACACGCGCTCGTACACTTATGCCGTCCCATGGTCCCAGCCCCCATAATGCACTCTGTTTGAAATTACCTTCAGAGTAAATGTCATAATTCATGTCAGTTTATCCAAGGAATTATAAACTTCCTCAGGACTTTGAGGCTTTGACATTTGTGTGACATTTACACTGTTTATACTTATATCAAATCTAACAAATGCTCTCTTGCTGTCTCTCTCTCCCTGGCCATCTCACTTCCTATCGCTCCATTTCTTTCCACTTCATTTCCACTCATTCTCACTCTGACCTCTCTGTTTTTGTTTGCCCGTGGTCTGGCTCTCATTTCTCTCTTTCTTTGAATCTTACTTTCTTTCCGTATTTATTTTACTCTCTTATTTTCTCTTATTCTCTCTGTCTCCTTCCCTCTCTCTCCTCTCTCCCAGAGCCCCTTGCAGCCTTCCCTCCTGATATGGCAGGTGAGTTTGATTGTTTTTTTCTTGTTGTTAGGATGTCATTTCCTGTCTGGTCTTGCTTCCTGCCTGTTGGTATGCACTCGCTCGCTAAACATCCAGCCCAAACAGACTTTTACCCACAATCCTGAGCTGTGTGCAGACGTCACTAAATGGTTTTCCAAAATCTGAGTCATTGAACTTGCATTTTGTCAAACTCTAACCTGATTGGTTATTGTGCTTTAGTTTGTCTCTGTAGAAACAAAATGTTATGTGCTACAGAGCGAGGGCTTCTTGCTAATGTCAAGGGACAGAGTTTAATGCTTTAATTTTGAATATGCTCAACTATTTTGACAAATCGTTCAAACACATTCTTTTTTTCATGGCTCAATAATTAGTGGATAAGAAAAAAATTCAGCACACATTGCTTCATTGTTTTTTATTAGGGGTGGGGGCTTCTGTCACCATGTTTGTGCCCAAAACTGAAAGCGTGTTCTCTCATTCCTGTTCATAATGACGTGAAGAAAACACACAAATTATCCTACAGTAACCATTTTTGCCATTTCCTTGGTTTATAATTTTATTTGTAATTAATCATCCTGACATCACAAAGATAAAGACACACTTTGACGCTAAAGTTGAGACCCTGGGGAGGTGCGAGGGATTTGACACAGAGAGTCAAACTGGTCTGCGGTCACATGCTTTGATGGACTGTTCCGTGCTGTGCTGTGGAAGTATGCTGCGGGCTGTAGCCAATACGGTTGGAACAGCTAAACTCATGAACTCCAGAGAGAGGAAGAAACTCTGTTCATGGGTAAGATCCTAGAAGACAAAGATAACATGAAATATTTACACCGGCGCAAAGGCAGAAATGCAAAATATCATAGAGCCAGTGATCCGAATATTTTAAGCGCTGCTACATTATCGAGTGAACGAGTGAGTGGAGCTGAATGGATCTGCTTGAGTTTCCTACATGTAAACCGGATTATTAATAGGCAACATCATGGTTTGGTTTCATGTCACACTGCAGCGAGCGTGCAAACGTAGCCACAATGTCCTAATCCGAATACATCGGTCAAGTCAGGTTTAGGCGGTCGTTTCAAGCTCCAAACCGGAAGGATTAAATAAGCGTCTTGCTCGGGAAAACAATTTTTGAGCGTCCTGAGGGACAATATGTGATCAGTGTTGGTGTTCAGCCTAAGAGCAGAGCTTGACATGATGTGTGTGCACCTCATCCTCTTTCCTGCCCCCCACACACATGCACACACGGTAACCATTGGCAAGCATGTTGAAACACACACATATTTCTATCGCTGCACTCTGACGTCCCCAGTGAGAAGCAATCAGATAGAGTGACTGAGCAGCAGCAAGCATGAGCTCGCTCTCCCTCTCTCTCTCTCTCTCTCTCTGTCTCTCTCTCTCTCTCTCTCTCTCTCGTGCAGTAACGAGTGTTTGCAGTAGCGCACCATTTCACTCTGTAATTATGTGACACGGCCCAAAAAGCAGGATGTTTTCAGCTATGCTTGACTCTCCTTAGCTTGTGTAACATTGTCAATCTTACAAATCTTCACACAGAGTTTGGGAAAGCACATTCCAGCTGATTTTTGTAGTTTTCCAACACATTTAGGGCCTCGTCTTCGCCTCGCAGATTTGGATAAGTAGAGACTTCTTGGATAGCGCTTAGCTGATTCTTACCAAGAATTTGAGAAGGGAGTTCATGCCAGGGGCAGCAGCGTAGAGGATCTGAAGACGTCTCCAAGGAGACAGTGCTTGGCTCGAGGAGGAGAGGACCAGCCAGGAGAAAAAGGAAAAAGAAAAAGTGAGAACAGAGGACAGGATAAATTATGTACTCAAAACAAATCTGCCAAGTTGAGCCAGCAAAATAACAAATCCCCTTCCAATATCAGCGCAGGGTTCTGGAACGTTGGATTTTTCCCCGTGGTGTCTGACTGATTCTTGCATGGTTCTGAGACTTGTTTGTTCGAAGCAGGAAGAAGAAACTCCTTGATTCAGTGTGTGTGGGTGCTTTCATAACTAATTATTTTGGCGGCCTTTTCACACCAAGTCATCACATTGGTGCTTTGAAGAATTTTAATTGCCTAGCTTTTGATTGGATGCTGCATTGGACTGAATTCAATCCAAATCCTCCAGATGATCTTGGTGTGAAAATTTGTTGTTCGACTGCAACCAAAGCTGGATTTTTTTGGCCTTGGAGATTTGTTTCTTTTTCCTTTTTTCCTTTTTTGCAACCAGCATGCTTGTGCATGCTCGTATGAGGTGCACGCCTGCTGCTCGTATGATGAAGGCAATTAAATGTGGAAAATGAAGTGCCACTCCTCTCTTTTTCCCATTGGCCAACTATTCTGTATCTCTCCACCAGGGGGAGGTGTTCCTGTGCCTCCCTTGCCCATCCACTGGTATTACATTATGGCCGCCGGAGGTGCCCTCCTTCTCCTGGCGGTGGCCATCTTGGTCAGAGCCCTCTGTTGCTGCCGACAACACCTGGCCACCAAGAAGAGCCAACTGTCTGTGGCCTATCACAGCTCCTCCCAGTGCTTCCAGTACTCTAACTGGTCCTCCAGTATGGCCGCCCCAGGGGTGGAGCCAGTCCTTACAGTGAGATTGGACAGCCGGGACCGACACCGCACCCTCTGCTGAAAAGACACATGGCTTGGCAGGTTGAGATTGACCGAGCAGGACCCCTCCCACTCATGATGTCAGTGGCGAGATCTGGAGGCCACGATTTCGGACAAACCCCTCCCTCCTTAAAATTGCGGTTGTAGGGCAAAGACGATGTAAACTTTTGAAACAACACAGTGCTGAGCTCGCTCTCGGCTCATGCAACTGCGGTTGTTGTCTTTGTTCCTTGAAGGAGTCGTTGACTTTTTGCTGCTCCAGATGAGAGCAACTTATTTTTCTGAACTGCCAATCCTCTTAGACTTCACCGTCTTCCTGGAACGACCCAGGCACACTGTGTTGCTGTCTGGAGTCGTGTCCAGAAGGGTGAAGGAGTCAAACCAGTTCTACTGAAATGAGCCCCCAGAGACCTGAAGAGATAAGAAAGAACTTACAGCGATGAGAGGCGTTCTGTATTTTTGTGTTCTGTTACTGCTTTTCCACCCACACGGTTCTGGTTCTGGTTCTGGTGCTGGGTCTGTGCTTGGCTGATCTGATCGATCTAACTTAGGATTTCAGTGAAAGCGAACAATGTGATAACTTTCTTCAGGCAACAGTTGGCAACAACAAATCAAAAGGCCTAGAAAATGTCGCTTGCCTTTGGTTTGTTGTTTTCAGAGCGCTGCTACTTGGCCAATCTGTGGCCGCTCAGCTCAACCCTTCTAAGAAACCTTATTCCTTTTAAGAGCTTATCATCAACCACTGACTCCACATGTTGCCAGGTGTGTGTTGGTCTCCTAGACTGCCCATAGCTTCATTGTTTTACTGTCCACACTTGTGAAAATGCTATCGTTTAGTTCACACGTAAAACAACCAGCGTCTCCAGCCATGACATCTCAGTTCCCTTCACGCCATACCAGAGAGGGAGCTGTGCGCTTCTGAGGTTCTCAGTCAGTATTGACATAAAATTAGGCCGTTCCTTTGTCCGACCCAACCAGTGCATGTGCACATTGAAAACCAAGGATTGCAGATCTATCACACTTATAGTCCCTGAGATAACTATAGCGGTTGATTGAACATCTTGTCTTGTCCTGATAAAGGCGTTAGTCAGTGATAGATGCGTCCGTCTTCAGTGTTCTGTGTTTAATCTCATTTCTCCGGCATAATCAAAACACGTTCCTTTTTTTGCTCCGTACCTCCCACTCTCTTTGTTTCCGGTGTGTCCCAGCCACCCGAATGAAAGCCACGCCGAGCTGAGCTGAGCCTTGTCATTCTGTCCCGCATGTGAATATATGTACTGTTTTTAGGGTTGTAAATAGATGCAGCTGCGTGCCATCACCACCTCCTACTTGATTTATGCTCCTACAAATCCCACAATGCCGCTGCACCAGCTTGAACCCATAAGCATGGTGGTTGCTGAATATGAGAGAATTCCAACACATTATGAGGAGCAGAACGGGGCTGCAGCTCGCATCGAGGCTGAGAGAAGCCACCAATGACGGCCTCTTCAAAATAAAATAATCGTTAACGACTCAATATGGTCACAAGGATTACAAAATTATTTTTCCTTACATAGTTCGACAATAATAATAAAAATATGTGTTGTAATCCGGTTTAAATCAAATAACTCCACTTGATTTAGTTACTATTTTTAACTGCGCTTCCAGAATAAGGTCCATAATTCCTTTGGCAACCTAATTGGAGATGAAACAGCCAATCGGGATTCATTTCTCCAAGTCTCTGATTGGCTGCTTTTGTGGCCCATTCGTAACACCTTGCAAAGCGAGCGTGACGGCATCATTGTGTGCGTGCGCAGACCAGAGATATTGAGAGAACAAGGGAACAGTGGGAGCAAGTTCGGTGCTCACAGAGACCCACCACGTTTAGGGATGAGGCACAAATATAGCTCCATAGAATTGAAAGAAACCAAAGTTGATTTTGAAAACATCTGCTGTGTCCAAGCCAATACAATCTAATTTAACAACCGTTTTATGTCTTTAGGATTCCGTCCTGTTTTCACTGAGGTTTGTTTTCTGTTTCACATTGGAGCGATGCCAAAGTGGCTGTGATGTCACTCACTGTTTCCATTTTTTAGTTTTACTGCATATCATTTTTTGAACAGAATTTCATCCCTCTTCTAGAGAGCGACTAAACTTTTTTGAAAGATATATGCCGTATTTTCCATTTTGAGTACCAATGTGAAGTTGCGTTTCTCATCTGTCAGCTCAGGCTAGAATGAAGTGAAAAGAACAAAAATCCATCACCTACGGACCCACAGCTCAGCAGAATCTGGTCAAAGCACTTTTGTTTCGAGCGGTTTAGGAGCCCAGCTTTTATGTTGGCTTAAAAAGGTGTTTTTTGGCTAATGTTCCCCAAGCGCATTTAAATCAGCTCACAGACGGTTTAGATGCCGTACCCATCTATCTCGACACCATTACCCTCCAAACCTCTAATCGTTGTAATTAGTTAATGGATGGATAACATTTATTAAGGCTGCGGTAAGCACTTTTCCCTCCCATCTACCGCACCTCCATCGCGCAATCTGCTGCCAACTTTGGTTGTCCTGGAAACGGTATTAATAAAAACACCATTGGCTGTCAGAGACCCCCAGATCGAGACGTTTGTCTTGCCAAGCAGTTACTCCCATTCCTGAATGCTAGCCAAGAGCAAACTCAAAGCTCAAACACCAACACACACACACACATACAGTGAAAAGCAAACTCATCTAAAGTAAAAGTGCACTTGAGCTCAGCTGAAGTGCTGCAGTCGTTGCTCAATTACTGCAATCCTCCAAAGTTCCGGCATTTGTACATATCAATCCTCAGTTCACAGCACAGCAGAGCGAAGAGTTTCATTTCAAGAATCTGTCACACATGAACACAAGCGTACCACCACTTTTTCTTTAATCATTTGATCACCTTATCAGCACTCTTAACCCTAACATACAAAACACACGCATTTTCAGTGCTGTTACAGCATTGCCCTCGTAATTCATCTTTTCACCATCTTTTAAAATCACAAATCTGTTTTCATTCACAAGCATCTCTTAATCAGTGTTTCAGAGAGTATGCCTGACAGAATGACCTAAAATCTCTCCCAGATGGATTTGTCATCATTGCACCGAGGTTTTTCTTAATCTGTGTGGATCTCCTCAGTAAAGCTGACAGTAGTCAATAATTTAAGGTCCTTGCAGGTGATTTGTGGTGGGTTTAGAGCTCCCTGATGCTGGAAAGTACTTGGATTCAAACACAAAATCTGAGAAAGGTCTGTGTGTGAGGCAGCCAAATCCCCCAACTAGGACACACACCAGAATAACTTTTCGATCATTAAGAAAAACTCGTTATTCTGATCTAAGCCCTCTCACAGTGTCTTACAGGCAGGAATCAGATCAAGGACCACAAAACTGACAGAAAAAAAATGTGATTTGATTTGATCAAACTGATCAGAAAAAAATCTGATTTAAGTCACATGAAAGCAAAGAAAAATAGGATTTGGGAAACTTCAGCCTGGAATGTGAGCATACCAATAAACATAACAATGATTCTGATGGTGATGTTAATTGTTTCACGTTGTTACATGTTTGCACCTGTATCCATATGGAATGAACAGTCTTACACCACGGGTATGCTCTGTGATGACTGTGTGTTTGACATGTATCATAATGTTCTTTCTCTATTAATAAAGTCATATTTTTCTATCATTCCAAGGGGTGTGTAATTATATATGCAATCTGCTTTTTGCTCATTCTAACTTAATAATGCCAACAATTAGAGAATTGAGAATATTGCAAATTGAGCCGCAGCCCAACATAGGCCACTGTATGTACTGTGTAACCCATACAGTATATACTAAATATACTGGGAAACTATATATACTGACTGTGCTATCATAATGTAGGGTTGATTTGCTGTTTGACAATATGTTGTCCTGTGCTTCTGTTTGACAGAGAAGAGACCCACAGTCCTCGGAGACAGTCAACTTTTCAATGGAAGAGGCTCGCTGGGTGGAGGTAAGGAGGACAATAAATCCATTTATTTCACAATCATTTCATCTCACACTTTTACTATATACACCTTAAAGTGCTGAATGCTTGGGTGAAAAAGAAAAACGAACAGGAACAAATAAAACAAAGAGGACTAAAAACTGTTGCTGTTAAGGGAAAGTCTGGGGAAAAAAACATAATAACAATTAATTATAAGATTTTGATAATACATATATATCGTAAATTCAATAATAATTGCTGGTTGCACAACGCTGGCTGCTACAGGGGCCGGTTTCTATCTGTCTGCATCGATCATACGTCAGTGAGCTGGTAGACAGGTGCCTCAGAAATGGAATGACTAGAACCTCTAGGAACCACTGGGACACCACACAGGCCAAGAATAATGGGAATCACACATTCTCCACTGAGTGCAAGGCAAACTTTAGGTCCCTGGTCAGGACACAGACACACCAGCCGCCTGCAGCCAAATGCCGTGAAAACAAACAACAATAATAATTTGACTCATTTTGTATCAGACTGATTAGTCAGGTTTAGTAGTTGTTAAATTTTCTCACTAACTGCATTATTTGTCTTCCTCTTCACCTTCCTTCCTCCTTCAGGCTTACAGTTCCCTGAGATGAATACGGCTTCCCCGTCCTCCGACCCACCAGTGACCCGGGTGTCAGAGAAGGACAATTCATGGCTGTACACGTTGGACCCCATCCTGGTCACCATCATAGTCATGAGTTCCCTTGGCGTCCTGCTCGGGGCGGTCTGCGCTGGCCTCCTCCTCTACTGTACCTGCTCCTACAGCGGCCTGTCGTCACGTTCGTCCACCACGCTGGAGAACTACAACTTCGAACTCTACGACGGACTCAAGCACAAGGTCAAACTTAACCAGCAACGCTGCTGCACAGAGGCATGAGGAGGTGCGGGGAGGAAACGCAAACCAAGACAAACACGACAAAAACGAGAGTCAGAGCCATTTGTGAAAACCTCTCACTATTTTCTTCATTTCCTCCAGTTCACTTTAGCCTCAGTTTACTTCCTGGATGGTGCAGATTCCTGAGCGGCGCATGAGAAGTCCGTCTTTTTTGCTCAACCAAGA